>VBSM01003201.1:6825740-6918991 GCA_008086735.1 Cheirogaleus medius
TCCCTGCCAATTTTTAGTTTTGATATATACTATCAAATTGCAATACAACCAGCAAGAGTTGCGGGAACCAGCAACAACTCCAAATGATATTTTTGCTTTATTTTACTTTTCTTTTTCTTTTTTGACTCAAGGTAAGAGTGATCAAAAGGATATTTTTAAATGAAATAAAATATTAGATAGTAAAATCCAAACAGGAAAAAATAATAACAAGTAGCATTTATCTAACACTCTATGGTCTGCAAATACTCCCAGTACTTCCCAATGCATCTTTTCGTTTGATCTTATTGATGAAGGAATTCCTCCTGAACCTCCGCTCCCAAAATGAGGTAGAAGGCCGTGGCATACATTCAGCTTCAAAGAGTTGAAATTTCTGTTACATATCAGACCTCTATTTCCTGCTCTGCCTGCAGCAAAACTGTTCCTTTTAATGACATGTTTCTTTGTATCCTCAGGGGAAAATTATGAGGCTTCTTATATATAGAAGAGAGGGATTCTCCGACTGGTAGCACTTTTGGGGGTGTGTGTCCCATGGTTAGTGCCTTTAAGACTCATTTCTTTGAACTCCAATTGGTTTGTCAAAAGCAAGTAGCATTACAAAAATATGACAACATTTGCATTATAGGCATCACTTAGGAATGATAAATCACCAAATTGAATTCATGTGGATAATTAGGCTATTCATATATTGTGGTTTTTGTTTTGTTTTGTTTATTCTTTTTTTTCATCTCCACTTTTCCTCTAATCGGTTCATCCTCTAACTCCATTTACATTGAAAGGCCTCTGGTTAATATGATTTAACTTAGGGAATACTGTAGCTCTATGCTATTAGGGACCAGCAGCATCGACACCCCTGGGAGCTTGTTAGAAATGCAGAATTCCAGGTGCCAGTCCAGACCTCCTGAGTCAAAATCTACATTTTAACAAGATCCCCGGGTGATTCATGTGCACATTAAAGTTTGAGATGCCCCGCTGAAAACCTTTCCTACACTCATCCAAGACAGAAAATTGATTTTTTAAAAATAATAACAAAAGAAGGAACCAAACCACAGATAGGACCCGCACTAACCTGCACTGACAAAGGCAGGGAAGAATGAAGGAGGGGAGGGAGGGAGAGAGGGAGGAAGGAGGAAGAGGGGAAAAGAACAAAAGGGCTAATTATTTACTAATCTGGAAATATAGACCTTATTTCAAAGAATACTGTAATAATATTCTCTTCCTATTCCTGTTTGAAGCATGACTGTTCCATATTTCTTCAGAAAAGGGGCTAAAAGCTAGCGCACCATATATTTTGTATAGGTGAGGCTTTAATATGCTTCAGACCCCCCAGTGCCTAATGAAAGCCTTTTAAGTAAATCTCACAAAGCTCTAATCTCGAAGAGCCTCCCATGTTTTTCTCTGCTGTTCTTATTTAATTTTTAATAAGAACAATTCCACGCAGCTCGAAAGCACGGCTCAATTAAGAAATATTCCTACCAGGCATCTTTGAAATCTTGCAGCATTCTCTTCCTTCTGTTTCCTCATGACCCTCAATTTGGTTGTGTTGAGACATTTGTGGGGAGGAGGGGAAAATGAGGCTTATTTTTTAATTGTGAGTTCGATTTCACACTGTTCTTTATGAGATGGCAAGACCAGTTTTTAAAGACAGAAACGCAACTCATGTAACGGCTGCCAGAAGGCTACAGTGGCATATCTTAGTATCCTATTTTGAAATTTCAAGTGGCATCTTTGATCTGATTCTTTAGGCATTAGATGTCCTTGAAGTTACATCGAGGTCATGAGAAATAATTTTGAAAGAAACAATTGTGTCTAAATCACAGAACCCCAACCACAAGTATTTCAAAGTAATCTAAACTCCCTAACAATGCTGTATGGTTTATAATAGAATGATCGCTTAGTTCTTCCTAGTAAAATTTACCTTGCATTAATGTGTCCTTCCTAAAGACTAGTTTCTAGAGATTAAAATCCAGCCACAAATTTTCACTAGCTGCTCCTGTTTTTCAGCTGAAAATTCATGTTTATACCTATATCTGCTTATCGAATACATCAAAACACATACATGTATGTATATATGTGTATGTAACAACCACCACCACCAATAGTGTTGCCCTCGTTAATTTCAAAATCACAAAAGCAAATGTACAAAAGTACACATTCATTGTTTTTATGATATTTGTAACCCATCTACTGCCTAAAATGTGAGGAAGCTTACTACATCAAGCATAATATAAATGGGATAATTACATATAGAATCACCGGGGGAAAAAGACAATTAAAATGGCAATAAAACAGACTTCACCATACATACAGCTACAGGTACACTGACCATTGAATTTAACTTTGCCTGTCCTGGTGGCAGAGACAAAGAGAAAAACAAATTGAACTGCATGTCTCACACTCCATCACAGGAGAAAATGTACAAACATAACAAAGTAAAACTTTCATGGCCCTAAAGAAATTTTCACATGAATCTATATTTCAGGGACCTCAAGCAACCTAACAGCCAATGTCTTCAAATATGGCCACACCAAAGACAAGATACAGCTATGTTGAACAATCTTTCTATTGTTCTATCGGAACAATCTTTATGATAACTCAAGAGAGGGGATTCCTAAAAGTAGATAGGATATACCACATAGTTCACCATAGGGATGGAAGTCAGAGATCTTGGCATAGACATGGCTCAAAATGTCCCATTTCCCTTTCAAATATCAGACATTCCTAGCAAAGTCATCAAGGTTACTTCTCAGATTAGCTAAACTGCTAATATTCCATTTGATTTACCTGGAGACTTGGTGCCTTTAGAAACCAAGTGTCTTAAAGTAAAAATTAGCATCCTACCATAAAAATATAGAAGCTTGTAGGCCGGGCGCGGTGGCTCACGCCTGTAATCCTAGCACTCTGGGAGGCCGAGGCGGGTGGATAGCTCAAGGTCAGGAGTTCGAAACCAGCCTGACCAAGAGCGAGACCCCGTCTCTAAAAAAAAAAAAAAAATATAGAAGCTTGAAAATGTATTTATCTCAGCCACAAATAAAATAACCTTAAAAATAACTTTATTGAGGTATGATTCATATAATGTAAAATTTCCTAATTTCAATTGTTTTTAGTAAATTTATGGCATTGTACAAAGATCACAATAATCCACTTGTGAAATATTTTATCACCCAAGAAAGATCATGCCCATTTTTAGTTAATTTTTCCACCTCCAAACCTAGGCAACCACTAATCTACTTTGTGTCTCTATGGATTTGTTTTTTCTGGACATTTCATATAAACGGAATCACATAACATGTGGTCTTTTATGTCTGGCTTCTTTCACTTAGCATGATGTTTTTGAGATTTATCTATGTTGTAGTACATATCAAGACTTCATTCCTTTTTAATGATGAATAGTATTCCGTTGTGTAGATATACCACATTTCATCTATCCATTCACCAGTTGATAGACATTTGGGTTGTTTTCTATTTTAGTCACAAAGAAGCTTTCCCATCTGAAGAGAGATTCACAAATCCTAAAGGTGGGGCTCATAGCACTTTGGATCTGTTCACACACTTGGACAAACAAGGAGTGTCCAAAGTTCCCAGTTTCCAGATCATGTAACATGCAGTAAATAAACTGGGAACAAGTTTTGCCAAATCATAAAATAATATTCTGCATGCCTCTCCTTTTTCCCCTTTCCTTAGCTAATTTTTAATAATTACAAAAGCTTTATTGAAGGCTTATAATATTTGAGGCTTATGGCAATTCAGCACATATTATCTCATTTAATTCTCACAATAATCCTATGAAGTCAGGATTATTTTTGCCTCCTTTTAATAAATAAGGAAATCAAGCCTTTTGTTGATTAATTACTCAAAATCATATAGTTAGGAGCAGGGGGGATTAAAAATCTCCTAATTTGATTCCAGAGCCTGTGTGTATATCCACGGTGTATACTGCCTCTTCGCATGGCAGTGCAAAAACCTCCCTTCCTCAAAGCAGTCCTTCCCTAATCCCCTGGGAAGTGAGACTCCTGGTAAGTGTCCTTTAGACTTCTGTGCTGCTTCATGGCACTCCCTGCCCTGGTAATTAACATTCACATGTGTGTTTCCTTCCAGTCAGTTCCACGAGGACAGAGAACTGGACTTAGCCCTGTTTTCTTCTTCTTATACTCTAGCCCCGCCCCATCTTGAGCATATTATAGGCATGCAACAAATGTGCATTAAATATATAAGTAATTTTAAAAATTAGAAAAACTTCCTAAAGTTCACACCAGGATAAGTTTGTTAGTTGCCAAGCACTTCCAAAAAATGGCATGATATTTCTACTCTCGTTAGATCATTTAGTATTGACATTTAAATATTGGAGAATCCTTGCCAAACGCAAAGAAAAATATATGATTTCAGAGCATTTGATGATAAGGAGAGCCCTTTGAAGCGAATTAATCAATGGGTTTGTTTCCTTCAGTGGGCTGAGATGCTAAAACCATGTCATAAACGTAAGAGAGGATGCTGGTTATCAATTAGAAATGCTTTTTGCCCGCAGGTTACAAAACCTGTATAATATTGGCTTAACAAACAGGAGTGATTTGCTTACAGGACAAAACTCTTGGCATCAGGTAGTTAGTTCAAGCCAGTGTAGTGACAATGAGGTCATCAGAGATACAGGTTCCTTCTACCTTTTCCCTCTTCCATCAGCATGTTGGGTACCATGGTGAAAAACGGCTTCTGTGCCTCTCAATATATCATGGCGGAGAGCACAATTGGAAGATGCTGGGGATGGCCATGCATACAAAAGTTTTCCCAGAGTCATCCTATCATTCATTCATTTAAAACATATTTACTGAGCAACTACTATGTGCCAAGCATTGATCCAAGCTCCAACGATAGGGCAGGGAATAAAACAGTCTCACTGCTCTCCTGCAGTTTGTGTTCTAAACTGCCTCAAGCAGCTCACATTTTCTGAGTAAGTACTAAGGTCTAGGGTAGGATTTCCCAACTTTGTACTACTGACATTCAGGGCTAGATAATTCTTTGTTACGAGGTCTGTCTTGTACATTTTAGAATGTTTAGCAGCATCTCTGGCCTCTACTCACTACATGCCAGAAGCACCTGCCCCCATCACCATCCCACTTGTGACAACCAAGAATGTCTCGAGACATTGCCAAATGTCCCCTGGGAGGCAGACTTGTCTCAGTTGAGACTGGTCAAGGCATTTTTCTAAGTGTGCCATGTGTATTGGCTCATCTAACCTTTGCAACAACCCCATTTCAGAAATGTAGGGAAAAACGAACAAACAAAAAACCTTAGCCACGGAGACACTAATTCTCCAAGGTTGCAAAGCTGGCCCCAGAGCCCAGCCTCTTACCCAGTCTATCTGCTGCACTGCCTCTTGTGGGCACAGGGACACCATGGCCAGCCTTAGCTGCATGGGAGTCAGGGACAGCAATAACGTGACCGGCTGAGCCTAATCCCAATCCATGGCCTTCATATATTGAATGAGTAAAATCCACAATATTGGCTTAGAACAGTGCCTGAAACATAGTACAAAATACCTAAGGTATAGCTATTATAGCCATTCTTACTGCCTGGGTCTGAGCACATGGCCACCCAAAACAAAATTAAGGCTTATTAGCAAGAGAGAAGCTTGGGCTGGATGTCATGACAAAAATGACAAATAATGGTGCATTATATAATAGCATATAACAATGTCAGTAACATCTGTTTCCTAGTACTGGGGGATCAATTTCGTGTAATGGCTCTACTAAGATATTGAAATGTAAGTAAAATAGGAAGCTCATTGAGATACAGTCCTCTCTTATATCATTGGAATCTGGAAATTCATTCATCATAAGAACTTAACTGCTTACTATGAGTTTAGAAGTGATAATATTTTACAGGCTTTAAGAAGCATTAACAGCCTGTGTTTTATTCAGAGAATATTTGGTTTTCTTCATCTATTGTTTCTGCACGTGAAGTTAAAAATGGATGAGAAAATCACGAAGCACAGAGAGACAGATGACGTCCCTAACCACGTCCACACTGGAGAAAGGACTAGTAACTGAAAACTGCGCCCCAGCCAGCTCGTTACCCATACAGATGTAGAAGGATTCAGTCACTCATTTAACAAATGTATGTGGATATATATCAGAATCAATAAATATTTTGAGGTCACATTCTGAGCCAGACACAGTTCAAAACACTAAGGATACAGCAGTAAGAAAATCAGACAAAATTCCCTGCCTTCATAGAGTTTCCATTCTAGCAGTGAGGCACAGGAAATAAACAAGAGAGGTATAATAGCGTCAGGATTTGTACTCGGAACAGCAAGATTCCATTCCATTTTGCCCTCCTTCCCTACGTGGCTTTGCTCTATGGAAACAAAGGCTTAGATGAGATTCACAAAGGCTCAAAAAATGTTTCAGATAACATCCAACCAAACAATGGTAAGGAACCCTTTATTTTGTAGATAAGAAAATTGACTCCTAGAGAAAGTGTCTTCCCTAAGGTCACACTATGTATTAACCAGAAATTTTTAACAACAACAACATAAAAACCTCAACTCAAACTCAGTGCTAAAAGTGGGCAAATTTGGGTCGTATAATTGATTGGCACGCCTGATGAGTGAACCATGACAGCAGGTAAGGTTTGATCCAAGACTTCGGGTCCTATTGTTGGGACACTGACACTTTCAGACGTCTCAGTACTGTTTTCTTCTCTGTTTTCATGCTTGTTGAGCCTCACTCTATGGTGGTCACTCTACAAGAATGGCTACAGCCAGAGAGACAGGTTCAAATCCTAGCTCCACCACTTGCAAGCTGTGTGACTCAGGCATATTCCTTTAACCTCTCTGTGCCACAGTTTCCCCATCTGTGAATTGGGGACAATAAAAGTACATACGAGACAGGATTGTTGTGAAGATTAAAAGAGAGAATTCATGTGAAAGCATGTTCTGAAAGCAGTGCCTGGGAAAGAGTAAACACTCAGTAAAGGTGAGACATGGTTATTGCCAGTTTATTCATTATTCAACTCAGACTAGGCGAGGCCTGGGCCAGGCGTCCGCTCCTCAGCCAGTCACTGGAGCTGGTAACGGAACACCCTGATCAGCCGGGCCTGCGCCACGGCCCCACTGGAGCCACGGGGTGCAGGAAGACGGACACAGCCTGTTTTCAATCCCACGAGCTGAAACTGGGGGGAGTATGAATCCCCAAACGAAAACGGGCTGATACCAGAAGGTGAAAAAATGCACGCTGGGTTGACAAACGAAATAGCTGTCCATTGCAGAGAGCTTTGAGCATGTAAGGAACTGGGAAATGGAGACGAAGAGGGGTAATATGCTAAAAAAAAAAAAAAAGTACCAGTGAAGACACAGTGGTAGAATAGGGGAGCCACCGAGTCATCACTCTGTGTCAACTCAAATAAGGATATCCTGAGAAATGAAACTGAGCCAACGAAAACTTTTCCTCTGACGTCCTTTGTCTAGGCCAATATTTTTGGTGGAGGTGTGGGGGTATAGACTTTGTTGTTAAATCTGATCTGAGATCTTGCAATTTCTTTGACCATATTCACTGCAGAAAATTTCTGAAACTTGATTTATAGCCAAAGTGACAGACTGGTTTTACTTGAGACAAGTTTGACTTTCAGAGTGCCTTGCTTCACCCCACAATGTTTTCTAAAAATTAAAATAAGTTTCCCAATATTTGAGAATAGGGAGACTTTGATTACCTTGTGGATTTCTAGTGTCCCTTTTGATCAATGGAGACGGTAGGCACTTGGGGACCGAATTCCCACATGGCAGCGGGTGGCGCTGAGTTGCTCCTTGGGACAAAGCCGGTAGGTTCTAGTTCCTCCAGACACAAAGTGTGGTCCACGCGCCAGCAGCACGCACATGAGCTTGTGAGAAAGGTAGACCCTCAAGCCCCACACCAGACCTTCTGAATCAGAATGAACAAAACTCCCAGGTGATTTGAATGCGTGCGAGAAACACTGCCCCAACCTGGGCCTTGCCCACTTCTCACACTGACGGTCAGAGCCCAGGCAAGAGAAACACGCAGGGCATAAAATGTAAGGACGTCCTCGCTCCCAGCATCATGCAAGTGCCTCCTCCATAGGGTTGTGCAAATGCAGCGTGAACACTTGCACAACTGAGAGCGTGCACCTCCTAGGGACTGTGCCCCGCACGCAGCTGTTGCCTGAATCTGGTCCTGGCCCCGTTGAAGATGTTCAATTTACTGTAATGCCCCACTTATATGGTGTTAGGACTAGACAGGGGCACAGAAAAATCTAGTACAACTCCTTAGTTTTGCAACTGGAAACCTAAAACTAAAAGAGAGAATACAACTGGCCCAGAGTTGAGCTTCTCACTGATTAGTGGCAGAAGAAAGAAGGGAAGTCAGGTTCCTGCTGGCTGGGGCTCGCCAAAGCTCTGCCACCAATCCCCAGCAGCTCCCTCCCAAGATGGCCACAAGTCCTGGATAAAGAGACAAGACTTTGCAAGCAGATCAAGGATCATGGCAAGCAAGATTTTCTAATTCCTTTATCAACAAATCATTACAAATGATCACTTATTGATAAATAACTCAGTTGCCTAGGTAACATAGATATATTTAAAGGAACTTGAAAGTAAATTTTCTTTTACTTGAAGAGAAAATCAATTTTTAAAACAATCAAAGGCAAAGATTTCTTAGATATAACACCAAAAGCCCAATGCATAATGGGGAAAAGAAAAGATAAATTACACTTGATTAAAATTAAGAAAGAATATTAAGAGAATGAAAAGACAATTCATTGACAGGAAGGAAATACTTGCAAACCATATATCTGATAAGCTACTTATATCCGGATCATATAAAATTATAAGAAAATAAACAGAACAATTAAAAAATGGGTTAAAAACTTGAACAGATACTTCACCACAGAACACACATACATGGATGACAAATAAGTACATAAAAATTGTCAACATTGTTAGTCATTAAGGAAATATAAATCAAAACTACTGTGAAATACTACTATTTAACTATCTAAAATTATAAAGCTGACCATGACCATGTTGATGATGCTGTAGAGCAACTAGAATCCTCACACGCAGCTGGTGGGAATGTAAAATGCTTCAAGCATTTTGGAAACCAATTTGGCAGTTTCTTATGATGTTAAGCGTACACCTACTATACGATGCAGCCCTGCAATCTCAGGTATGTACCCAAAAGAAACGAAAGCATATGTCCACGCAAAGAACTCTACAGGCCTGCTCACAGAGCCTTGCTTGCAAGAGCCCCAAATCAAAAATGGCCTGAATGCCCATCCACAAATGAGTGGACAAATATATTGTGGAATGTCCATACAATCAAAGAATACTTGTCAATGAAAAGAAATGAATCATTGATACATACAATATGCCTGAATCTCTGAATTATCATGCTGAGTGAAAGAAGCCAGACTAGAACAGGACACTACTCCATGATTCTGCTTATACAAAATTCTGTAAAATGCAAAGGAAGCTATAGTGATAAGAGGCAGATCCGGAGGGGAATGGGGGTGGGGGAAGGACAGTGTGATGACAAAGGGGCACCAGGAAACTTCTGCAGGTGACAGATATGTTCATTATCTTGACGGCGGTGATGGCTTCATGAGTGTACACATATGTCAAAACTTATCAAATTGTGTATGTTAATAGGTACAATTCATTGAATGTCAACTATACTTCAATATTTTTTTTAAAAAGTACTATGAGAACAATAATACAAATATAGTCAACCTCCTCATCCATTTGGCCTTCTTACTGTTCCTTAAACACAACAGAGTGCATATTTACTGCTTCAAGGACTTAGCATTGGCTGTTCCCTCTACCTGGAATGCTCTTCCTCACGTATTCAAAAAGCTTGCGCTACACATTCTAAGTCTTTGCTCAAATATCACCTTCTCTACTATGGCTTAATCCTTTCCCCTAACGTTTCCTTTTATCCTTCCCAGCTTAACTTCACTGGCTCACACTTCCCGTCTGACATGCAATGGAGTTGGCTTATTTATCTAGTTGATCATCTGCTTCTGCCCTCTAGAATGCAAGCTGTCCTAGAGCAGGGAGTTTTTGACTATTTTATTCACTTCTATATTTCCAGCACCTGGAATAATGCTTGGCACATATTAGAAGCTTAAGAATATTTGCTGAATGAATGCATCCACTTAATTCTTTACCGTTCATGTGTTCACAGCACCCTACAGTAGCATTTTTGTGGTTACACTGCAGATATATATCATTAGATTCAACTGTGAAAAAACGCATTTGTCAAAATTATTTTTTTTGAGTTATCAGTTTATGCAGCAGAATTATTTGAAAACCAAAATTAAATATGAGATAATGGATGTTACAGCACTTTATAAGCTGCAAAACACTATTATTGTTATTAATAATCAGACTTATGAATAACCACAGGCCAATTTCCTGAGTTTGGGGTAACATAATTCTGAACAAGTCACTTGGCGGTATCTAAACCTCAGTTTCCCCACTGACAAAATAAACAGTTCAAAACCAATGACGGCTAGCATCTTTTGGGAAGTTTAGTGTCGTGGTTACGAATATAGACTGCTGTCAGACAGATCTGGCCTCAAATCTTGGCCCTGCCCACATTCTCACAGATCTTGAGAGGTTATTTAACCTCTTCAAGCCTCAGTTTCTACATCTGTCAAATGGGGGCAAAAATTGTCCCTGCCTCCTTGGGATGCTTTGAGAGCAAAGTGAGATAACATCTGAAAACTGCCAAGCATACAGTAAGCACTCCAAAAATATTATATATCATTGTATCTTTCCTTTCTTGAGTTTTTGATTCATTTTTAACTCACCATTGGCTCCATCTGGTATTCCAGTCCCTTCTATCTTTTAGAGGGATTTGATTTTAGTTCTGATTCTAATATTTCTAAATCTTGAAAGCGAATGAATTAAAGCTGCTAGTCAGTAAAAATTAATTAAAAAGTGCTCCCAGGTAGAAAGTTTCCCTAAAAAATTGAGTTCCACCCACCCATCTGGGCCTGGAGAGTCAGTAAGTGTAACCACATTGCACACTGCTCTATTTTAAATGCCACAATGAACAGCACAGGCTTAACTGCAATTAAATAGTCCCTGCTGACCACTGAATATACAGTACATCATGTCAGGAGAGGCAAAACTGTCAGATTAGTGGAAATTCATTTTGGGATTGCTGGGTAATTTCAAGAGCTGACAGCCAAAGAAAAATCCGTGATCCCTTGTGTGTGCCAGCATATATCACTCTTTAACAGCAGTTGTTTGGGAACTCAGAATGCAGCCGTACTCCAGATTCTAAAGTTCACTTCTAGAGTGAAGTTGGAAAAGAAAACGTGAGCGATGAGATCATTGTTTTAAATTATAAAACACGGAAAGAGACCCTTCCTATACCAACCTTAGCTAACATACAGGAACTGGGCTTGTCTAGCTGGAATATACCTTTGTGGCCAGGCACTTCTGAGCTACGGACTGAGGGCTACTCACACAGACAACAGCCGGCCATCAGTTCACAATGCTGGTGAGGGCCTGTGGCTTTGGGGTCCTTTGCCTGAATGGCATTTTTTAGATGGATTTTTCAAAGTTGCTTGGTCCTAGCTGAGGGTCTTCAAACTCTCCACTCCAACCAGAAGTTGGATGTTTTCCACGTGAAAACATTTTGATGAGAAAAAAAAGCAAAACATTCCACTAAACAGATCTGATATGGCGGGCTTAAAGTAATAACTATAGTAACACGAATGAACTGCTCAGTGTGTACCAGGCACTGTGCTCAATGCTCTGCCTGTATTTGCTCTTAAGCCCTTCTTGGACCTTAGGAGGCTGGCATTCCTGTACCCATTACAAGGGTGGAGAAGCCCAGAGAGGCACTGCAATGTGACTGCAGTCATATCACTGTGACAATGGGCGGCGATGATTAAATCCAATCATCCCATTCTTGAGCAGAGGTTCTCAACCAGGGGTGATTTTGCCCCGCAGCGGGCATTAGGCAATGTCTGGAGACATTTCTGGTTGTCACAACTGCTACTAGTGTCTAGTGAGTAGAGGCCAGAGGGCTGCTAACACCCTATACTACCCTCTGCAACTGAGAATTAGCCAGCCCTACGTGCCTGCGGTATGAAGTCGAGCAACGCAGCTCTAGAACAGTGATTCTGAAGTGTGGTCCCTGGACCAGAAGCAGTACACCAGCTGGGACTTTGTGAAAAATGCAAAATATGGGGCTCCACCCCAGACCCACGGAGGGGTGGGGCCAGCAACCTGGAGTTGAACAACTCTCCGGGTGATCCTGACATAGGCAAAAACTTGAGAACCACTGGTCCAGAGCCATCAGAACACAGGGGCTGAGCTCCATGACTCACCCTAAATGCTCGCCAATCCTCCAAGTCCAATACAAAATGAGTTTCATGGCCTTTGGTTTGTAGAATTCTGTCCCTGTGAGAATTCTAAATTGACAGACACTCTTCTTGTTTCTGAAGCTACAAAAGGATGCCACTGGCCCGTCCAGGTCCTCCCCCCGAGAAGTCCAGGAACCAGGCTGTGTGATGGTGAATTCTTCAGGAGGATGTAGAGTCCCTGCCAGTGTTTCTCAGAACATTGAGGTACTGCTATTAGCAACATACACGTGAATATATATTGACACCCCCGCCATTTACATCTGATTCTCGGAGAGGTGCCTGTACATGTGTCATCTCAGTCATTATCAGTTACAAGGATAATGATGATTTCTGTTTCTAGAGAACATTTCACATGCCAGGTACCTGCTAAACATTGACCTGCATCATCTCATTGTTCATCGCTACTCTGGGCATTAGGTTTTGTTATCGTACCCATTGTAGAGATGAAAAAACTGAGGCTCATGATTGTATGGTAGGGATGTTCCATCTGATGCAGACATGCTTTAAGTGGCTGCCAAACTCCATCAAGCTAACTTTGTTGGCAGTGGGGGAAGCACCAGGCTGGGGTTTATGGAAGTCTTACCACTAAAGTCAGTTTCTGCCTTTGTAAAATGGAAAGTTAGAACTAACACAGCTCTAATTTTCTTCCACATCTAACCACCTGTAATTATAGTGCATAATACAGTCTCTAGTTCCTTAGGATCCGCACAAAAAAACACTATAGCTATTTACACTTATATTTCCATTGATTTCATTACATTACATTGATACAGCACTTTTGAATTTTCCAAGTGTTTTCCTATCCATGATCTCACTTCAATTCTCAACTGTTGTGCGAGGTACAAAGGCAAGACATGTCGACTCCCTTTCATCTTTGAGTACTCGACGGATGCACTGTTAGCAAACACTTATTGGATCCTTGCTGCATGCCTGGCAAGTGCTGGGTGTTTTATGATTCTCGTCTCTTTTACCCCAACAGGGACCCCATGAGACAAGCATTACCATTACCACTTTTTAGATGAGGAAACTGAGGTTCAGAGAGAAGTCAAGGCCCAAGGGGACACACTAAGTACCAAACCTGCATCCGCACTGACCCCTGACCCCTTATTCCCAAGCTCAATCTCTTAGCCCTCCTATACACAGGTCTTCTGACAAACTGAGGCACACAAAGAGACAACACTTCCTGGCATTTATCAAATTCAAACCTAGAATAAAGTCCAGGTGTCTGCCTCCTGCCCTGTCCTGCTGCCAAAACACAATTAGACCTGACCCTTTCCTTTTTGGGGTGGGGATGGACACAGAATCAATGCCTGATTCATCCACACCGTGCCTGAAAATCTGCTCACCTGCACCCTGCGCCGCATTGTGGGGGGCGGGGGGGCAGATCTGCAGAGCACCCGGCTCCCTTTAAACAGATGCGCCAGCCTCTTGGGAGATGGAGCTCGTTGGTTCTGTCACTCGTGAGTAATGCGCCATAGCTCCCTAGTGGGGAAAATGCCAGATTATACAATAGCATGCTTTGGTGTGCAACTGTCTTTAGAATAACAAATCTCCTCTTCTGCTTGTGAGCATTACGCTTTAATAAAAACCAAAATAGTGGCCACAAATCCCAGCTCTAGCTAAAGGGCATGTCTTGTAAATTCATGTGACGCCCCTCACCATACCCCGCCCCCGACACACACCTTTTATAGTTCACAGGGAATGGCCCAGCCTTTGGCTTTATTAATTACACTTTTGTCTTTTTGCTGGGGGCAGATGGAGGGAGCAGAGTTTCTTAGCCTGGTAACTGTTAACCAGTGACATTTTGGGCGGGCTAATTCTTTGTTGGGGGTTGGGTGTCGAGGTGGGGCAGGGGACTGTCCTGTGCATTGCAGAATGTCTAGCAGCATCCCCGGCCTCCACCCACTGCCCACTGCCCCGCGATACATGTTGTTTTTCTCAAAATTTGAGCAGCATCTTCATCCTAGTTGTGACAACAAAAATACCTCCAGATATTGCCAAATGTCTCCTGGGGGCCAAAATCGCCCCACAATAAGCACCACTGCATTAATAAGAAAACAAATAGCCAACCAGGTCCTCAGAGGGCGGGCGTTGGTAGAAGGGATGCCTTATACTTGACACTTTTTTCCTAAAAAAAACCACTAATGCATATATTCTTTGATGGAAAGCATTCAGTCCCACCAGTGGGCAACATAAAATAATGTCAGCAGTGTGGTCTTAGCTGAGTGTCACCCATTCCTCCTCCATGGCCCTTGAGGGAGAAGAGGGGGTGTCGCAAATACTCTGTGGTGCTGGCCTGGAAGTCTGGGGCCAGGGCGCCTTGCAGAGTGAAAGCCCCAGGACAGCTGCTGCCCGCCTGCTCTCAGCTGCGCTCGCTCTGCCTTCACACGTTCCAAACTTAGAGGTGAGAGCTCCAGGTGAGAGATGCGCGGAGCCGAGCAGAGCGACAGGTTGGAAATAGCACGCTCTGGGGGTGCAGCGGGAGCGAGTTTCCTGCCTGCCTGCATTCAGAGCAGGGCAATATGGTGGAAATAAATTTAGGCATTCTTGTTGCAAATGGGCACTGAATCAGTGTTCACCTCCAAATAGTCTATTTCTGAGGCTCGATATGCCCCCTAAAAGGTATTGCTTGCCCCCACGGACTCTAACATTTGAAAATGGGGATCTTACTCATAAAAGTGCAGATGTCAGGCTTAAGAAAAATCGGAAGTTCTGGATGCCTGAGGCCAGCAAGCCTGCATGCAACTATGAGTGGACCCAGTTGGGGTGCCCCTGTAGGCGGGGCAGGTGCCCAGCTGTTCCCCATGGACCCACCTAGCGGCTTCACCAACTTACGCTGCCTGCCTGGATACCGTAGACCAGGTGTCCTCAAACTACAGCTCACGGGCCACATGCGGCCTGCCCAGGACATTTATCCGGCCCGCAGGGTGTTTTTGCAGCCGCTGCCTGTCCTGCTTAGCAGCCGACTCATCCCGGGCCCACAGTGCGCACTCTCCAACGGTCTGAGGGACACTGAACTGGCCCCCTGTTTAAAAAGCTTGAGGACCCCTGCTAGACACTTAAGTGCCCCTCCTCTATGTTTTAAAAATGTGTTGTATTAGGCAATGTTTGATATACAGGCATCCTGGGGTTACAGACAAGATACGTTCCTGAGAACTTCTTTAGGTCGGGTCTGTATGGACTCAGATTCCTGATGAACACGCATGTATGGTAATAATAATACCATAATGGCTCGTATGTGGTAATAATAATACAGTGTAGTACTGTAATCGTAATAATACCCCTGTACTGTAATCATAAGTTACAGAAACTATTGTGTTTTTTCTTTTAATTCAAACAAACAGAACATAAAAACAAACTCATACAAAAAGTTTAGATAGGAGATAGGAGAAATTTCAAAAAAGAATAGTAAAGTATAACACTCACCTAACATTGCATCAGTGTCTTGTTTACTGAAAGGGCCATTTTTGAGGTAAGAAGGCAGCTGACATTCACTGGAAGGTCATGATGGAGATGGGTGCTGGAGAGGTCAGAGCAGGTACTGGAGGGGATGGACTGGGTACTGGAGGAGATGGACTGGGTGCTGGAGGGGTCAGAGCGGGTGCTGGAGGGGATGGACTGGGTGCTGGAGGGGTCAGAGCGGGTGCTGGAGGGGATGGACTGGGTGCTGGAGGGGTCAGAGCGGGTGCTGGAGGGGATGGACTGGGTGCTGGAGGGGTCAGAGCTGGTGCTGGAGGGGATGGACTGGGTGCTGGAGGGGTCAGAGTGGGTGCTGGAGGGGTCAGAGCAGGTGCTGGAGGGGATGGACTGGGCGCTGGAGGGGTCAGAGCGGGTGCCGGAGGGGATGGACTAGGTGCTGCAGAATCGGGATTCAATTCTGTTGCTGGAGGAGGGAGCTTACCATGGAAGTCAGTTTCTTGAAGAAAAGGTATCTAGGGGTGTTTGCACAGCCTTTTTCTTTTTTCCATCATAAATGGCCTTGTAGTAGCTGATGTTCTCACTAACCGCACGGTAAACCTTTGTGAACCACTCAATGTTAGGATCTTGCTCCTCAAGCTTAGCAAATCTAAGCTTACCTTCGGTGAGACAAAAGGCTTTAGCTCATTCTTTCATCATAAACTCTCTCAGCTGTGGGTCTTCCGATTCTTGGCGTTCTCGTGTTTCTATCAGCTGCTTCTCTATCTAGCTATGGGGCTAGCTGCTGCGTAAAGACGCTGCACCAATGAACTGCTTACGGCGTGCAGGTTTGTTTACACGCATGGAAGAATCTAGAATGTGTTTTTCTCAATATTTGATGAATATTTACGGGCAAGGAAATGAGATCATAGTCCCTGAAAAATGCTAGCTGGCCTTTTAAACTGGAGGTTTAAACAGGGAAGTTGCCCAACAAGGGAGAAGCGACAAGAAAGAAGGTTCCAGGTGCCTCATGTGGCGGGACTGCCATGTCATAGCAGTCCCAGGCTTAGCGAGAACGAACTTCTCCCTTGGTTAAGCCAAGGTCAGGTTGGGTCTGTACAAGAGCAGTCAAACCTCTGTGCTAACCAGTACAGACCACTGGTAGGACCCCTCTGGGACCGGAGGGAATTCCTTTCCCCTGAGGAGAGGTTCCCAACCACAGCGATCCTCTGACCCTACCCGCCTATCCGCTGCCCCCAGGAAGGTGATGAGTGGCCCTCAGGTTCCAGGGTCCCTTCCCCAAGCACCACTCCCTTCCCTTTCTCCGGTTTCCACTCTCTCTGATCCATCTTCCCTGGTTGACAGGCCCTTTAACATTCTCCCTCTGTCTATCACGGCTGGTTCCATCTCACCAACACCGGTGACCGGGCTTTATTCTTGGAATATTACAGGGTCATAGACGAAGGTGGCAACAAGCAGCAGCCAGGATGGGAGTCAGAGGACAACCTGGTTTGGAAGCCAGAATTTTCAGATTTTACCCCAAATCTTATTCCGAATCTGCCCCAAGACACATAAGAGACAGCCAAGATTTAAGAGAATCTGACATTTCTGGAAGAGTTACGGCCTGAAAATGTGGAAGGCGGGCCTAACCAGGCGCCCTCCCTGACCAGAATGAAATCTTCACAAACCACCTGTAGCTATGGTAAAGCAACTTGCCAAGGAACCTGCCGGAACAGACCGTCCTGTGTGAAATGTACACCAAGGAAACTAAAGGAAGTGACTTCTTATATGGGATCATTATTTACATACCAGCAAAACCTTGAGGAACATTTGCCGAAAACAATAGTTTTAGAAGAGTTGGTCGGAGGCCGAGCCATCTGACAACAATGAACTATAGGGAGTCGTTGCCTATTCAAGCCACTTCGGGGGGATATAATGAAGCCAGACCACTTGATAGTAAGAGGCGGCTTATTTTTCAGTTCTCCATATTATTATTACCAGGGTTTGTCTACAGCTCATCTAATAATGTCATCAGCTCAGGGAGAAACAAGATACAATACTAACAACACGTGGCAACTATTTCTTGAGTGATGTCTATATGCCAGGTAATAAACCAATTGTTCTATACATATTATCTCATTAAAATTTTATAGCAAAACATATTAAACATGATGTACATACTATCCCCATTGCCATCTGAGGAAAACCAAGGCTTGGAGAAGCCAAACGACTTGCTGAAGGCCATCTTTCCAGCGAGGCATAAATTCAGAATTCAAAACCATCTTTGTTTCACCTTTGTTCTTAACAATTACAACAATATTTCTCAAACTCCATCCATTTGTGTACTTCATGCACAGTTTTTACTATATCTGGGTAACAACTGTTATAAAGATATAAAATACTTTTCTTTCAATTAGCTTTCCCTTACTTTTGGGTTAGCTAAATTTATTTAAATGGCAATATTTTGTGAAAACCGCAAATGTAAAACATCAAGTATCATTTACCTTAAATAGATAACCAGCTTGAATATATCACAATGTCAACATAAAAGTATCACTGAATTCTATCTGGACTTGTATGTTGAGGGTCTGAGCCTGACGTCGGCTCTTTCTTTGTTAAAAAGGAAGATTAACAAGTGACAAAAGTGGCGCTAAAGACGACATACACCAGCACCCACTGAGACAGTCTCCCCACCCAAAGCAGAAGGATCTAAAGAGAATTCAACGGGCAACTCCTTCCCACTAGGAAAGACTAATGTCAGTGTTATTTGATGATGAGTCCAGGTACCCCCAAATCATACTGAGTCTCATTTTGTTCTGTTTTGTTTCATTTTTGATATACCATATTATACTGTACCCTCATATAAAAGATGTGTGTGGAGAACACAGATTTACTATTTTGAACATTTTTAAGATTCTACATCAACAATCTAGTAACTACTTTAAGCTTACTCATCTTGAAACCCATCACTAATTCCTGCTCATGGACTAAAAATCTGAGAAAAGCAATAAAAGTCAAAATCAATCTAGTCATCTTTGAGATGGCTTTATCCATTAATTCATGAATTCATTCGTTCAGTGAATCCGCATCGAGAGCCCCAGTGCGGAGAATAAAGAGACAGGCAACACGGATGTTGTCCTGCCCTCACAGAGCTGGTGACGTGGAATGGCATGACGGTAGCAAGCGAGGCAGCGACACTTACCAAACAGCAATGGAGCAATCATCCTCCTAAGGGAGGTCATGTGACTGAGAAACTAGACTGGCAGACAGAAATGCAGGGATCATTCTCTGGCCTCTCTCAGACAGTTTCTAGGGGTGGCAGCACTCACAGACTATGATTCTCCTACGGGAGCAAGGAAGCTGGGAGCCTCCGAGGTGAGGACCCAACAGGTTCTTAGAACCCCACAAGACAGACGTGCTATCGACATCCAGCGGGTAGAGACCAGGGATTCTGTTCAACCGCCCACAGTGCCCACCACAGGGGGTATCAGGTCCAAAATGTCCACATTGCTCATGTTCTGGAGTAAAGAAAGCTGCACCGAACCAGTGTCTGGTGGTGAAATAAATCCCTAGACTGCCTTCAGTCAGGACACGTGTGCCCTCGTGGGGCCAGCTGACGTGAATGAAGATAACAAGGGAATTTCAAAGAGAAAGAAAGTTAGATGAGAGGGGAAAGTGAGCTTGGAGAAGAATCTCTGCTGACTTGAATGTCTACTCCATGAATCTAAGGAGAGCAACAGACATGGATGCAGTCCACAGATTGCTTGGTAGTGGGTCATTCCTTTTTAGCGAGATCTTACACAGGACCTCAGAGAGAAAGGACTCATGAAATCAGAGATGGTAGGCATAACTCTGAAGTTTGACTCAGTAAAATTTCACACTCTTTAAGGACCGGGAGATGGTAGTTTACAGGACAAATTTGGCTCACGCCCAGTGTTTTGACCTTTGAGCATGAACCAATACAACACAGTGTAAAAGTAGAAGTGGTAGCCAAGGCAGAGGGCAGCCCAGAGTTCAGCTGGATGATCCTCTGGGTAAATGGGGGGACTCAGAGGGCAGCAAGCATGGGGCAAAGAACCTGGGCTGCCAAGGGAGTACTGACCCCACCTCTCAGCTGGGGAGGTTCCTTCATCTCGCTAAGGCTCAGTGGTTTCATCTGTAAAATGGAGATGCTGGGAGGACTGGGAGAGATTAGATATGCAAAGCACCTGGTACGTACACCGCTAATATTAGCTATCATTATGGCTTGAGTGTGCGATGTCCCAGCTTGGTTTTGAAATAGGCACCGAACCCAGCACAGAATAAAGGCTGCTAACCTACAGCCTGGGCTACTGCTGGTCTGATAGGTAGTTACATGCTCCATATTTGAGCAACTTTCACTGGGGGCATGAGGTCCAACCCAGGATCAAGCATGGATGTGCAACATTTCTATCTTCTGTATAATTCACAAGCCCAAATTTCCAGTGCAGTTTTGGAACCTATCCTGTCTTTCTTTAGGATAGAAATATTCTTGAAACAGAAGAAACTGTAGACAGCTCTCATTGCCTTCTGGGTAATCATGTCTTTAAAGTAAAACTCCTGAGGCTTATTACGAAACAAATTGCATTTTACCCATGTCCTTGGAGAGAAGTTTTAGATGGATGGGTGTTGAAGTGAAAGCTTCTAGAAGCTGATCTTGTTTCAAAGGAAAAGAATGTGCTTTCAATTTTTGATGGTGTGCAGTGGATTATTTTTATACTTATTCCCGAGTCTTTCACTGGAACACATAATGGCTACCTGCTGCCACAACAGTGAGGGAATTTTCTACTCTAATGTCTGCGATCCTGTTTCATCTTTGTGATGTGCAGAAGAAATGAGTGTTTGCCTCGAATTAGCAGCTTTTGAAACATCTTCTTCCAGGAGCTCAAGATTCAACAAAGGCATCTAGCCAGCATTTATCGGACTCCTTCTACGTGTGTGACGCACCGTAGTGGCATCTCGAGCTGCAGTGTTCTAGAAGACATAGTTACACCTGGGGTGACCTCTAGGGAAGCGGGCAGGGACGAGGGTTGGAAGTGATCGTCTGAATCAGCCAGGGTCTCAGCAGGAAGGAGATGCACATTCAAACTGGGTAGTGGAAGAAATATTTAATAAAGGGCCTGCTTACACAGGCAGCATTTCAGGGGAGCTGGACATCTGGAATAGTAACAGCAGGAACCATTAACAACCCCAGGCCCGAAGGGGCAAGAAGAAAAAGTGCCACCAGAAGCCAGACAGGTGACTGCAGGAAGAGGGGCACAAGAGAGGACCTGCAGCCTTTGTTAGAGTGACACAACCAGCCCGTGGACATGGGACAGGGAGGGGCTGGGGGAATGCATGCTCCAAAGCCTTTCTCTCCTACCCTGCGATCTTCTTTGCTGCCCTACCAGCCAAGCCAACAGGAAGCTGGAGGGCAGAGAGCCTGTCGGTGCAGACTCCACAGCGAGCCTCCCAGGGCACCCAGCGGGGGGACTGACCAGTGGGTCTGGAGAGACATGAAAGAGAAGCGACACTGGCCCCGGAGGACGGCGTTCTTTACCTGTGACGTTTGGATTTCACAGGAGGAGAATGCATTAACATGAAGGAGGAGAAGGAGAAAGAGGGAAAAGAAGAAGCTAGAAAAGGCAGTAACTGGGAAGAAAGACAAGTAAACAGGCAATTACATTCAGAGGGAGTGTGTCCCGGCAGCGAGCACCGGTTGCCATAGGAACGCCAAAGCAGAGTCTCTCCCTGGGGCTTGGGGAGGCAGGTGAGGCCTCGGGAGGAAGGAGTGTCTGAGTATGAGCCCGAATGGTGGGTGGGAATCAGCCAGGTGAGGGGTGGAGAAAAGCATCTACAAAGACCCTGAAGTGAACCGAAACGTGGCTGGTTCTTAGAGGTCAAGGTAAATTTGGGGAGAGGCAAGAAGACTGACTGGTGAAGGAAACAGAGGACCAAAAAGAGCCTGATATGTGACAACAAAGAGCTCAGATTTCATCCTACAGAAAATGAGAGACACAGAAGAGAGTGACGAGAATAAATTGGCACTTTTATGTTTTCCTCCAACTTGACTCCCAGGAAGCACATTTGATGCTGTCAGCCTCTCAGCAAACACATACCTGTTTGTCCCTGTACTTGACAAAAAGAAAGTGTATGGGAGAGATTGATCTGTCTTTTGAATCCGTGGCAAAGATCCAAGTGGCCAAAGAAAAACACAGGTGGCTCCTTTGGTTAGGTGAATGTTTCCATGACAAAGGAAATTGTTGATGTACCTCTCCACTAACCACTGCACGCCTGAATAGAGACACCAACATTTCAAAAGGCAACCTGACACACCTTTGGCATTTAAGAAATAGAAGTCTTAAGCCTCAGCATCATGAGCTGAGCCCAGATTAATGACCTTTCAGACTATAGGCTCAAGGAATTAGAAATAGGTCAGCCTTGCAAAGAATTTTAAGAAATCACCGAACCACCGCAAATCAGACAGCTTCTCAATTGGTTCCACCCACCCTTAAGAAAGTGACCCCCCCAACCCCCACATCCTGTTTGCCTCTATTTCATCTGCTCCCTTCATGTTGGGTGTTGGGAGAACAAATATAAATTTCTTACAAAGACACTACCTTGGGTGCAAAACAAAGGATATATATAATTAGAAGTATGTTAATTTCTCACTGGGTTCATGAAGGAAGGCCGATTTTCATAACTCATGTACGTGTCCTTTGCATAATTGCCTTTTGTCAATTATGTTTTATGCAATAAATAAATCCTGCAATATAGTGATCTGAATGATAAAATTATCAGGTCACATTTTTTGTTTTTTGTTTTATCTTTATCTTGGTAAAATTTGTTCTGAAATTGTGAGTTTGGAAATAGAAACTGTCTTCTCAAACCCTAGCATGGATAACCACGGACAAGACCCTCAAACGTGAGCATGGTCCATTAAATTGATCAGTCCGAACATCTCCCAGAGGGCGGCAGAGTTCTACTGATTTGACCTTTCTTTTTCTGGAGTTCTGAATTTTGCTATTGAGATGTAAGCAGCAGCACTCACCTGATGTCATTTTCTAACACACCGAATACCCCCCCTTTGATGTATGCCAACATTCAGGTTTACATTTCTGCAAAGGCCTGTTTTTGGGAGAACCATGGCTTTTCCATAAGGGTTCTGTCTAGAATAGTTACCCCCTCCTGGGCCCAATGGCTCCTACGCCATTGTCCCGTCTTGCTGGTGAGAGGTGTTTATCACAGCACTCCTGCCTTCTTTGTAACCACATGAGTGGGCACAATCTGGGCCAGTGGTCCCATCGTATCCCTTGGCAGTGGTGGGTCCATGGATGGCCCTGAGTCTAAAGCCAAGCACAGCTAGAGAAACAGGGTAAGACTCTAAAAGTGAGTGTCAGATTGGGGCAAGGCCCTGGATTCACTTGTGCCTGAAGCCATTCTGCTCCATCCTTCCCAGGGTTCGATTATGTAAGGAAATCAGTGTCCCTCCAGTTTGATTTCTCCATAATCTGAAGGAGTCCTGATAAATGTATTATTCTCTTTGTGCTCTTTAGAAAGTACAATTCCCAGTTCTTTTTACATATTATTCTCTAACGTCTCTCCAGCTGTTCACAACCACAGATTTGTGCAAGAGCTTGGTTTTTGTTGCAGGAAGGAGAAAAAAGAGAAGATACTAGAAGGAACATCAGATATTGGTGCCTCCTAAGCCCATGGGCTAGATTTGATCATCTTTAGCTGGAGTGAAGACCAGAAGCTGCAGAACCCCTTTTCATAAGAAGGAGTGTGGGGCCCTGAGCTCCTGGCCCTGCCTTCATGGCCAAGGGGTATAACATAGGACAGATTCAGAAAGGTGGTGAGATGTCCCACCTCTGCATAGAACCTAGAGCCAGTCCATGGGCATGTAACTGAAAGAGTACCTCTCGTGGAACCCCATGCTCCATCAACGCTGTGCTGTTGCAGCCTTGAAATTTTAATGTTTGAAGAAGAGGCCCCAATTTTCATTTTGCGCTGGGCCCTGCAAATTATCTAGCCAGTCTTGATAGAACATAGCACTTGTCATCTCAAAAGTCGTGATAGTGACTTCTACACAAAGGGCATCCCTAGTCGGGTGATGGCAAAACTTCTTCAATTGGGTTTGTAACCAAAGGACACTAATGAGTGGCAGGAAGAGAGAAGAACACAGAGGATGGCTGTTGATGGAACTGGGTGTGGCCCCATGCAGGATACTCTTTTGGGGGTTCTAAGAAGGAACCGTGAAGACTTGCTTGGGTGGAGTCAGGGGAATGGACTCTGATCCCAAAATCAAGTTAGTTAGTGGGAGACTTGGAGCTTTCAAATGGAGGAATAATATACATGCAACTCACATACGTAGGGAAAAAGCCATCAAGGGCAGATTCTCTGCAATCAGACTGCCTGGGGGTCTCATTTCTGCTACTTCAGAGCTGTGTGACCTTAGTCAAATTACCTAACTTCTCTGTACCTCACTTTCCTCATCTATAAAATAAAGCTAATAATTGTACCTATCTCATATTCCATTAAAAATGATATTAAGTGATGCATGCAAAGCAAATAGCACAGTGGTACACATTAAGTCTTCAATAAAAGTGAACTATTATTAAAATTATACATAATTTGGATATAAGCAGTTGTAGGTATATGAATAACTAGTTAATAAAAGAGTGAAGCATTATCCACTTTTTAGTATGTGTTAAGCAATGTTCTAAACCAGTGATGCTGAAACTTTTATTTCTCAGGATGCCTTTAAATTCTTAAAAATGATGGAGCTTCCTGAAGAGTTTTTACTTATAGGGCTTATAGCAATCAGTATTTGCCATATTAGAAATAAAAACTAGGAAAGTTTTAATATATTTATTTATAAATTTATGTTAAAATAATAACAAGTTAATAAATGGTTATGAATCCATTACATGTTAACATAAACAACATATGCCTATATAAATATAACTATAGTTTCCAAAGATAGGATTAATTTTTTAGTGTCTAGTTGTAGAAAACCACTAAATTCTAATTTATTTTCCTATATTCAGTCTGTTGTGATATGTTGTTCTGGCTGAAGTAAGTATGTGAGGAAAATCCAGTCTCACATATATATGTACTTGGAAATGAGAAGAGTATTTTAAGAAGCTTTTCAGATAAGTGTGGATTTTCTTCTTTGATACTACACCAAAAATCAACAAGTAACCATTTTTATTTTTATTTTTTTTTTTTTTAATTTTTTTTTTATTCCATCTTGTAATGGGGGTACAAATATTGTTTGGGAACAAGTAACCATTTTTAAAAGGTTAGTTGTAATGTGGAATATGAGCCCCTATCAATAGATTTTTCATATTCTGCTACATTAAAATCCTATCTTGCAATTTGAATGGAACTTTTACCCATGCATGATTTTGTAACATCATATTTTGGTCATTTGGAAAATACTGACTTACCAAGTTATAAAGACATTCCAGATCCTGACATATTTCACATCAACACCATTCTCATCAGAAAAGTATTTAAGTATGGAGAAGCCGTCAAGCCCACAGTGGTGGATTCAACTTTTCCAAAATTCCAATTGTTGCTTGAAAATAAGAATGTTATCATTGGCAACAAATACCACTAGCTGTTTTCCTTGCAGTGATAGCTCATTTTGCTCATTTTCAAAAAATAAAAAAAATGCCAGATCCTGAGGTCTGAATAACCATAATTCATTAGTCATTCTTCCCAATGAAAAATGATGTTTCACGGAAACAATGGCTGCTTCAGCTTCAATTCAAACCATGCAAGTGTTTTCACTAGTGGCAACCATCATGATGCCTTACATAGCAGAAGTGCTATATATATACTTCCCATTTTATCTCACAGAATATTTAAAAAAATATTCCTTTAATAAAATTAAAAATTCTCCGACTTCATCAAGGGTACTCTTGAGACTAGTGTTTTGTTGTTTCTTCCCCCTGCAAATACGTCACAATGAAGAACATCATGACTGCTAGTACAGTTGGTGCCACCGCCTTGATTCACAAGAAGCACCCACAGTTCTACCCAACACTGCTCTTGCACCATTAGTGCGAAAGCCAACTCAGTGAAAAGACAAATTCCTTCTTAATGTTATTATGAAAATACTTTTGATCCTGTGAATCCTAGGTCTTTGGGACCCTTAGGAGTTCCTAAACCACACCTCCTTTGAAGACTGCTGTTCTGAACTGCCCCCATACTCTCAATTAATCATCACAATAACTCTATGACATAGGTGTTACTACTACCCTTATTTTAGAAATAAGAAAACTGAGGCAAAGCGAGCTTGCTTAAGATCATACAGCCACTAAGTGGAAGGACCAGGAATTGGCGGGAGTGTGAGCTCTTAACCACTGTGATGAAACAAGGGTGTGGTTTTATCTGCATATTTTACAACCACATATTTCCCAGCTTTTTCAGAAATATGCTATGGTGATGAGAAAAAACGGAAAGGGCCTACAGCAAGACTGACCAAGGAATAAAGAGAAAGGTCACAAAGGAGATTATCTCTGATGAAAATTTACCATTTATCCATGAGATTAGGACATCTCCCTAGAAACAGCCAGAATACAGCACACATAAAACTGCATCAATGTAAATACAATTTAGATTTTTTTGAAATCAGGTAATATAATAATGAAAAGTGTCAACTATAAGCCTTGGATGATACACTTGGGTCAACATCAGAATTCGAGGAGAAGGTGGTTAGGACCGAGCTGGGTTCTCAGCGAACAATACGCTCCCTTTTCTTTAAAGGCAATTTATCAGGACTTATCCAAGCCTGTAAGAGCAATCCCTTAAGACCATCCAATTTCCTTTCTTTCTAATTCCATACTTAGCAGATCAACCTTCTGATAATTAATTTGGTTTCTCAGGTAAGTCAATACCGGGAAAGAGACTGGTTGAGTTATTGTGCTGGCTATATTGCCTGTTGTAAATGAATAAATTGGTTTGTGGATTTATCAATCTACCTCCCCAGAGTTCAGTTTGCAAATACCACTTTTCCTAGGGTACACTGTCATTTGACTTGTAGACCTGCAGTGCTACGTGACCAAAATGAGCAGGGCTCATTCAAGACTTTCATCACCCTGACCACTCTTATTGTAGGAAGTACCACCCCATGTTATAATAAGTACATTAAAACGCACTCACTCCCAGGGCTGCCCTCTTGCAAAAACAAAGTTCTGAACGGAGCTCCCTGGAATTGTACAATACATGGCCTTGCTTCTGCTACACAGGAAATAAAATTTATATTGTTAAAAATAAGTGGAAAGAGGCAAGCTGCTTAGCAAGCTTGCTTAGCAAGCTGCTTATTTAGTTCTGAATCACTTATTGGGCCAAAAATTCCCAGCAATCATTATGAATGGCAGAGAATGCTCCCAAAATTGACTCTCCATTTTAGTAACAGAACCCTCTCCTTGCACCCAAATTTAAAGGGTATAAAGTCCCCTAGCTGGAGACTTTCCTTGTACTTCTAAATGTAGCACTGTGTGTCACTCAGAGCTCACCAGAGAGACAGAACTAATACAATATAGAGAGATATGTAGAAAAAAATATTTTATGAGGGATTATGAAGGCTGAGAAGCCCCACAACCTGCCACCTGCAAATTAAAGAACCAGGAAAACCAGTGGTCTGAGAACCACTGAGACCACTCGGGAGCCAATGGTGTAAGTCCCAGAACCCAAAGGCCCAGGAACCAGGAGTTCTGACATCCAAGGGCAAGAGAAGACAGATGGTCCAGCATTAGGGGAGAGAGTGAATTTTCCCTTCCTCCACTTTTCTGTTCTAGTCAGGGCCTCAACAGATTGAATAATGCCCACCTACATTACTTCTTTCCTCGGTCTACCAACTCGAACACTAATCTCATCTGGAAACACCCTCACAGACACACCCAGAAATAATGTTTTGCCAGCTATCTGGGCATCCCTTAGCCCTGTTAAGTTGACACATAAAACTAACCATCACATCATGTTATGAAGCCTGGCCAATTGGATATAAGAAGGCAGAACATGTGTGACTTTCAGACCACATTCCTTTGAACAGAAGACCCTTGGTTTCTTTTACCTTCGTGCCTTCTTGCTATGAACTGCATCATCCACATTGAACTGGTTAGTCAAGGTTAATAACAGGGACAGGGACAACGGCTCGGGGGCTGGCAGAACAATGAGATGGAAGGAACCTGGGCTCCTGGATGACATCACGGAGCATCCCCCAACCTTCACTCTGCTGCATGAGACAGAAACAAACTACTATGTTGAGTTTTATTTTGGGGTGTCTCTGTTACATACGCTTGTCCCGTGCCCTAACATTAGAAAATCAAATTGTACATTTTTTATTAGTGTTAAACAGCCTTATCTTATCTGGCTCCTCTCTGCCCTGTTTCCATCACTCCCCGTGTCACAGGTCAGCCACACTCTTCTCCTTGTTGTGTGTCACCACATCAGGCATCCTCCTGCCTCAGGATCTTTGCACTTGCTATTTCTACTCTGTGAATTCTCTTCCTTCCCTTATGAAACTTCATGGCAAATTCCCTCACCTCATTCAGGCTTTTGTTCAGACGCCACCTTCTCCACGAAGCCTCCCTTGATGACTCCATCGCAAAGTACAGTTTGCAACCACCAAGGGCCCCGCTTCTCCTCCCCTGCCATATTTTCTCTGTGGGACTTACGAACATAAGATACCATATATCTGATTCATCTTGTTTATTGTCCTTCCATTCTTGCCACAGGAGCAAGTATTTGTGTGCTTTGTCCACTGCACTAACCCCAGCACCTAGAACAGAATGGAACCTAGTAGATACTTAGTAAATATTGATTGAATTAATAAATTTGTTAATTTCAAGTTAATTTTTTAGAGGTTAAATATGGTGGATTTTAAAAATGTTTTAGGTCTTAAATATTTTAGAAGCTCTTAAAAACTGCATAGACTATAGGTACTCTGCATTGAGTGCCTAATGTATACAATAGCACCAGCACTGAATGTGTGCATGTGGGGGGGTCCTCCTCCCCCCGCTCCTACCCTGCAGGTGCAGGGCACTTGGCACCCCTTACAGCAGACTCTGCCTGTGCTCCTCTCATACCACTTTGAATTTTTTTACATTTTCTGTGGATCCTGCTCTCACCCCTAGTTTCTGTGGGCTCCTGCTTATTTATACCTATGATTCTTATTTTATTTATTTTTTATTTTTTTGGAGCTAGGATCTTGCTCTGTCACCCAGGCTGGAGGGCACTGGGGCACTCATAGTTCACTGTAACTTTAAACTCCTGGACTCAAGCTATCCTCCTGCTATAGCCTCCAAAGTAGCTGGTTCTACAGGAGCACAACACCAAGCCAGGCTGATTTAATTTTTTTTTTTTTTTTGCAGAGACGAGGGTCTATGTTGCCCAGGCTGGTCTCAAACTCCTGGGCTCAAGCAATCCTTCCACCTGGGCCTCCCAAAGTGCTGGGATTACAGGCGTGAGCCACCGCATCTGGCTGACCTGTGATCCTTTTTAAGGAGCTGCCACAGGCTGTGGGGACTGCTTTGCTCACAGGGAAGAGAACCGTAAGTGCCTGGGAGTGTACGCCCCTCCCAAGTGGCTCTTAGCCAGGGACCAAGTGTGGGGGCAGTATGAGAGCCCCAATCTTTTTCCACCATTTGAGAAAAAGATCTAAGGTATGACTGATGCTGTAGAGCTCCCCAGGGGATGAGGCTGCGGCTGGGATTTGCTGGAGGTCACACCTTGCTTGGCTTCTTTCTCTTCCCTGTCCTCCTCCTCCCATCCCCCTGCACAGTTCTTCTGGGCGAACATTCTCAATAAATCCCTTGCCCATGAGTCCTCATCTCAGGTTCTGCTGTGGGGAGTCTGACACTCCCATGGCAGCCTCCCACCCACATTTGCCTAAATTCCTTAGGAGATGAAAGGCCTTGTGGCTACCACTGCTGCCGTCTTCCCGCTGAGGATTAAAGTAAGAGCGAACAACACTGTCATGCTCTTCAGGGAGCAAATGCCTCTGTGTGAACAGTCATCACCAGGCAGATAACTAAGAGGAGGGAGAAATTACTGGATGAAACAGGTGAAAAAAAAAATGACCACAGGATACTCAAAAGCACAAAGGTTGGAAAATAATGCCAAAATATTGAGAAATGGGTTCAAGCTCAACTCATGGGCAGATTTGTTACGTGACCCTAGATGAGCCTCCATTTGATAAATTCCAGCTATCCTGCCCTCTAAGATCAAGTCTGTGTTGAGCTTTTGATTCTCCCAAAGAAAATTATACCACTGCATAGCTCTTGTTTCCAGCCTGCTTGTTTGAATTAAAGCTTTGCAGCATTTTAGTTTATGGTATCTCTGGGGAGGAGTGAATATGTCAGTGTAATTAACTCATCTGATGAGAGAGGTCTTGTTTATTTCCCCTACAAAATAACAGGTGGTGGTTGAGCTCCGATACATTATGGTGATATGAAATGCATTTAGAATAAATCACATTAAATAAATAGGGAAACAAAATGATTTCAAGGTACATTTTTTATTGTTTTAAATTAAGTTTTGAAAGTGAACAGCTGCATACCAAAAAGCCACAAAGCTGCTACTCACCTCCAATCTGCTCCTCTGAGAAAGGGTTAATGGCATCCTCAAGTTCAACCAATTAGGACTAATAGAAACTTGAGGATTATTTTAGAATTATTATCCGGACAATCACTGGGTGTCTTAGCACCCTCTTTGTGCATGGGACACGACAGTCTAACCAATTTGGGTGATCAGTTAAAACAACCATATGCAATTCATTTTACAAAATCCACAATGTCCTGCATTTCATAAACATGTAATAGTAACACCATGTGTTGAGCATTAAGTACATAAAAACAAATATGGCAGAGTCTTTGCCACTGGGAGCTCACAGTCTAAACAAACATTATAGATAAAGAGGTATTTCCAGGTATTAGAATTGTAAAAGTTATCACTCCTACTTCCAAAAATTTAATGAAATTTTAGAAATTGATTTTTTTTTACAATTAAATAAATCAAGATCTAAAAAGCAAGAACAACAACAACGACAACAAAATAGCATCAGCAAACCAGACCTGTTGAAGACTTCCTGATGTGGTGTGAGGCGAGACTATTTGATCGGAGCTGTGGAGATGTTAGGCTGGAGAGAGCCTTTGAGAAGGAGAAATGGTGTAAGGGGAGGGAAAGGTGGAAATTAGGAGAGAAAGAGGGAGGGAAGGAAGATGAGAAAGGTGAGTGAGAAAGAGGGAAGGAGAAAGGGAAGGGAGACAGGGAGATGAGGAGGGTGGAAGGAAAGAGAAGAGGGGAAGGAGAGAAAGAGGGACAGACAAGGAAAAAGGAGGAGATGCAGGGAGAAGGGGGGAAGGCTAGAGATGGGGAAAAGAAGAAGGTGGTGAAGGCAGGAGAGGAGGGGGATGGGAAAGGAAATGGAAAAAGGAAAAGAGGTAAGTGCTGGGAATGTTGGAAAGGGATAGAAAAGGAAGGAGAGGAGCTGGGAAGAAGGAGAAAGCTTGAAGACAGTGCTTAGCTGGGTGCGATGGAGGAGGATGGTGCTTGGGGTTGTTGGCACAATGGCAGAACTCCAGCCTCAGTGTCGACAGCTGGAAGGAGCAAAAGGGGCCTTGCCCGTGAAAGGCTGAATAAGGGTCCTCAAAGATATTGGGTCCTCGTCCTGAACCCGTCAATGTTACCTTCTCTGGAAAAAAATGGTCTTTGCAGATATGGTTAGGGATTGAGATGATGAGATGATCCTGGCTCAAAATGATGCCCGCCCCCCCACCCAAAATTAAAAGAGGCATAGAGTGTAGATTCAAAGTTTCTATTATTTCTCAAGAATGAATTCTAGAAGGGAAGAAGGAAAGTATTAAGCAAATAATAATAATAAAAGAAAACCTCCTAGAGTTGAAAACTAAATAATATCTTTAAATTGAATGGGATGTTTGGACATCAAGAAACATAAAAAATAGTAATATTAATAAGAAAATAGAAGAGTCACTCCAATAATCATGATGGCAAAAGTTCAAAACGAAAACCAAAAAGATAATCTGAAAATATGCAAGAGAGCTAAAATAGTTTACCTAAAATTCGAATTGTCATTAGATCTCATTGATAACGTCGCAGGCTAGAAAGCAGGGGATCTAGAAGGAACATCGTTACAAACTTAGAATTTTGCACCTAATCAAACTAGCTCTCAGATCTTTCCTAACATGAGAAATCAGAAACTTTAGCATCCACAGATGCTCTTTGAGTGCCTTGAAGATGTACCACAGGAAAATTACCAAAGAATCTATGATAAAGGAGAATGACATACAAGAAAGGATAGGAAACAAAAACCAGTAAAACATAAGGTCAAATTGTGGAATCCCCGGAAAAGCTGAATACATGGAAACAGAGTAGAACAGTGGTTACCAGGGGCAGGGAGGTGGAGGGAGTGAAATGCAGGTCAGAGTGCACAAACCTCTACAGTTCCTTCTTTGATTCAGAACCATTAAGTCTGGGAATATTATAGTGAACAAAACTAGTAATTATCTCTACTCTACTAACAATAATCAAATAATCCCTCATTTAATTCTCACAACAGGCCTATGAGGAAGGTACCATCATACCACCTTGGAAATGAGGAATCTGAGTCTCAGAGGGGCCTGAGGGCCCGGGCTAGCTGATGGTCGAGCCTGGCAGTGTAGCCATTTTCCTACACTGCTGAGGGTGGTGGGCTCTCTGAGTGGGTTTTGGGTGTCAGAGGCCCATGTCGGTTTCATATAAATGCCCCGCTCTCAGGATCCCCTTGCCCTCATTGACCATGGCATAGACCTGACTATTTATGAAACTTCCTGATTAACTAGAAGCCCATTTCAATGGCCAATACTTGAGCCTTGACCTTAAACTTCCCAGCCTCCAGAACTGTGTGAAATAAATGTCTGTTGTTTACAAGCTACCTAGTCTATGATATTTTGTTGTAGCAGCCTAGACAAACTAAGATATTCCTTAAGTAAGATCCCTTGCTGTTAGTTACAGAATAGAATCTCACATGGTTGTCCTCGCTGAGAGCAGGTAAAAGCAGCATAATAAACACAGGAGTGCAAACGTGTCTTGGTGAATCAGGCGTTACAAACTAGACACTTTGAACTGGGTCTGGTTCAAAGACCTATTTTGTTGCTCTAAAAGTAAAAAAAAAAATTAAACATCAGACTGTCCATAATAACACAGGTTTCTGACTTCTTTTAAGGAAGTTTGTCCATACTGAGACCACATTCAGACAGTACAACAAGCAAATGGTACCAGCTCTGGCTCCTCACTTTAGAGTTCAACAGGCATTCCCTGCACCTCCTGTCTCCTTGCACCTGCCTGAGTCACCCAGTTACATTAGCTAACTGACCCCAGGAGGTATTGCAATTTGCAACCCTTGCCATAAAGGAGATACCCAGATTAGCCAATCTGGGACGAGCTAGAGTGAGGTTCCTCCTCCCCACCCCATCTGGAACCCGAGCTCAAGGGACCAAGGACCTCAGTTCATAACGGGCATGTTATATAATCACAATGCAAAACAGTTATCGTTTCATTTAAAAGTAGTGACTGCTGGAATTACATTTCCCATGTAAAACAATAACACAATTCCCAGTTGATCAGCAAATAAATAAGAGAAAACAGCTTTGTAATTATTTCGACAGTGGTCGGGCTCAAAGAAACCCATCAAATCCCATTTCATGAGAGAGAGGGCTAAGCAGAACTGAGCAAACATTCTACCTGAGTCTAGCCCAACACATCCTGCTCCGAAGATGACTCCTATAATGAAAATCTGTCGTTCGCAAATGACTCATCATCAGAAAACTGTGCTGAAGATGTTGGGAATGCGGGTGAGGCATGTGAAAATGAAATTAATCAATATGAAGATGAAGATCAGCAGTCTATCACAGCTGAGCTGTTTGATAATAATGAAACTGGGGGAACAGACAGGGCTCAAAAAACTCATGAAAGTGCAGGAAATGTCAGTAGTAATCATGAATTAGTAACCATTGCCAGAAATGGAGAAACAAGAGAGAGGAAGCAGACAAAAGAAAAATACTGTGTCAGGGAACAGTCCTGTCCACTCCTACCCCCCTCGCCCAAGCCATCAATATCTCTTCCCTGTGTTATGACAATGGGGTCACTTGCCTGCTACACATCATGTTATCCTTACAGCAGCAAAAATAATCCTGTAAGAACACAAGTCACATGGAGGCACCCCTCTGCTCAGAATCCTGTGCTGGTTTCCATGTAACTCAACATAAAACCCAACATCTTCACAACAACCTATGAAAACTACATGACTTGGTCCCTCCTTACTTCCCATTTCCCTGCACTTGCTCCAGGCACACGAACCAGAAACACGTTTCCAAAACACCAGCCCTGGCTCCTTCTCCATGCACTCATGAGCACTCTTCTGGTCACTTGGATTTGCTTCTCCCAGGGAACCTCAGAACTTGTTCCTTCACTTCCTTCCATTCTTCCCTCAAAGATCCCATCTCAGCGCAGCCCTCCCACGGCCAACCTATCCAAAGATACAACCCTCTTCTCATTCTACCCATGTAAGCCTCCTGTGCTCTGCCCTCTTTCACTTTTCTTCTTAGCAGATCATTCTCTCAAATGAGAATGCTTTAGTCAAGTATCTGATTTATTGTCTGCCTGTCCTGTTAGACAACAAACTTCAGGAGATCCACAAGTTTCGCCTATTTTGTTCTCTGTTGAGTCTCTAGTACCTAGAAAATTGCCTGAAGTGAAGTAGGTACTCAACAAATATTTGTCTAATACACGACTATAATTCAGACATGAGTGGGAAAAGAATGATGATAACAACATATAAAAAGGATTTGTTAAATTTGCCTGAAATATGTCCAGGTAACAGCCCCCATGCCCTCCAAGAGGATTTGTGAAGGTGGTGAGACAATACCAGTCTTCTCCCAAGTGAACAGATAAAGTAAGTGTAGGTTCTGGGACACTAGAGTTGAGCACTGTGCCTGCAATGGTGGCATCCTGGCACCTTTTTCTCCAGTAGTTACATGGTGAATCCTAGCTTGAAATCAAGAGTCAGTCTCTCTCTTTCCCCTTTCTTCACCAAGAATCAAAATGGATTGATTTGCAATTCAATTCAACAAACATTTATTTACTGAATTGAATTTTCAAGTACATTAAGGCTTTGATGTGACATAAAGGGAAAATTGTTAAGTTGGTTAGTCTTGCAAGGAGTTTTTCTTCCACTCATTTATGAAGATTAATGATAAATATTGGGCACCAATCTGATTGCTTTTTATTTGCACATGTCTTCTGTAAAAACCATTGACGGTAATTTGGCAATATTTGATGCTTCTCAATAAAACTATAGCAAGGGGTAAGAGCTAGAAAATGGTACGTTTGCAAGATGTCCATTCTCAAAATCTATTTTCTGTGTCTGTCTGGGTCCTCCTCCTCTATCTGGGAAACTGATCCTTTTATAAAGTAGATCATGGCTTTAAGACAGGCACAGGGACCAGAAAGGAGGGGCCACATCAGCTGATTGTCTTGAGCAGCCATACATCTAAACTGGTGAGTATATTTTTCATTATCATTTCTCCTTCCTTCAACTTAGAGGAGCTATCTTGAAGGTCCCAGAAGCCCTCTTGGTAAATAATCATGCTCATGTCTGAGCATATTCTGTTTACTTCCACAATACTCTAGAGCAGTATTTCCCAACCTCAGCACTGTTGACATTTGGGGCTGTCAACAATGCCTTGTTGTGGGGGGCTGTCCTGTGCACTGTAGGACGTACAGCAGCTTCCTTGGCCTCTACCCACTAGACGCCAGTAACATCCCCTCACAATCAAAATGTCTCTAGACGTTGCCAAATGTTCCTTGGAGATCAGAATTGTCCTCGGTTGAGATCTACTGATGTAAAATAAGTCTTTCCATAAATTTAATTCTGTTTTCACCACCAACAGTTAAAAATGGTACACGATCAGGTCCCATAACTGTATCCCATGGTATGTTTTCAAGTCATCTCTTCCTCTTCCTATGTATGATTCCCACCATACTCCAGGCTCTCAGGAGCTGTCCTCATCAGGGAACAATTTGGTTGCAATCAAAGTAGAAATACACTTAATTTAACCAAGTAATTAAATATATGTCCTGAGTATGCACAAGAATTTCTCAAACCAAAGATAATAGGGTGAAGACTTAATGGACTTACAGAGTAAACAAGTAGTCGATCTCTTTCCCCTCTCTCTCTCTTTCACCACTCCCCACAGCATTTGTCCTCCACAAAACAGCAAGAGTGGTCCCTTTAAAACATAAATCTACTCATGTAACTCCATGGTTTTCCATCACCCTCGGGATAAAATCTCAAGTCCTCACCATGAGCACAGGGACCTCCTGATCTGGCCACTGCCTATGTCTTGGACCTTACAACTTTCTCCCTGTCTCTCTTCTCTAGCCATAGAAGCCTTCTTGCCCCTCCACATATGCTGACACCTCAGGACTCTTGCACTTGTCTTTCTGCCTGCAACGACTGTCCCCAGATGTCCATGTGCCTTACTCCCTCCCTTTATTCAAATCTCTACCCAAATAGTACCTTCTCATGGATATCTCCCACAGCTATTCTATCTAAAATAGCATACTCTCCATCTCTGTTATTCTCTAACTTCTTCTTCTATTATCCTTTATTCATAGCCCTTACATCTATAATATAACTTCAAGTAGTGTTATTTGTTTATTGTCTTTCTTTTACTTCTATTAAGCAAATTCTTCGAAGAAGCCAGTTCACTATTACAATCCCAAAGCCTTAAGCAGAGGCTAGCATTTTGGTAGATTTTCAGTGACTATCTATCAAGTGAATAAATATGCACCTATTCTTTACTCCATGAAGATGGACTACTATGTTATAGATGGACACATTTACAGGTATCCCATCATAGATACTCCAAAACAGCAGCCTTAAACCCCGAATCTATGAGAATCTCCAATTTAGGTTCTATTCTAGTTAATTAGTCCAGTCATTCTAAATGTGGAGAAGAAACTACCCTCTATGACCAGCATTGGCTGGATGCCCACTCCTTGTTCAACCAGCTGCCATCAGAGATCAAGTTTCTAGGGCAAAATATTCTAAGCCATAAATAGGGCAGATTCTCTAAAAAAAGAGAAAAAAAGTATAGAATGGGCTAAGATGCTGGGATCTTAGGTATTGGATATATAAACCCTTCAGTCTCCACTGGCATTACTCTAAGAGTTTCCTGACTGATATGTTTTGGGGAGCCACAAATGAAGATCCTTCACAGGGTCAAAGCTCAGAGTCACGTGATTAATGTGGTTAAGGAAGAATGGCTTGGGTGATACATAGTCCAGAGACCATGGCAAGTTGGTGCAACCCTTCCCCAAGATTAGCTTATCGCTGGGAGTTTCAATCTTCTGATCAAAGCAAGATGCCAAGATCAAAGTCAAAGGAGTCTGGTCCAGAAGGAAAATGTAAAGTAGTCTCAAAGAACAAGAAGGTGAGAATAAAGTATGTCCCAATTTGAAATCAGAAATGATTCAAGCTCAAGTGTGACTAGGTACATACATGGGAATGAGTTGTGTTGGGGGAGAAGGGAATATTGACGCTCTGAGAGCTAAGTTATGCAGGAAGAAATAAACATGAGGATTGTTAGGGCTTGAATATGTTCCCCAAAGTTCATGCTGGGTTGATTAGGTCACCAGGGCTCTGCCCTCACATATGGATTCATGTCATTGTCATGAGAGTGGGTTTGTAATAAAAACAAGTTCAACCTTTTCTTGCTTTCTTGAGTGCTCTGTCATGCCCATGCAATGCTTTCTGCTGTGTTATGATGCAGCAAGAAGGCTCCTGTCACATGCCAGCACCATGTTCTTGGACTTCCCGGCTTCCAGACCCACGAGCCAGATAAATTTCTGTTCACTGTAAATCACCCAGTCTGTGGCATGCTCTCATAGTAGCACAAAACAGACCAAGACATGGGCTGAGCATGAGGAAATAGGTAAGAAACGGAATTCTTACCTATTATGTAATAAGCAAGTCTTGCACAAGAAGGCAGGCTGAACGGGATCCCTTAGCAGTGTTTCAACTAGGATCAAACTCTGATCACTGTGGAGGACGTCTCCACACTGCCTTAGTATGACAGGCATTCCTGGTGTGAGAAGATGTGTGCTGTGTCCCGAACAAAAGGCTGAGCTCAGCAGGAGGCCGTGGTTGTAGCTGGGCACTGGGCCCAGGAGATTTTTCATGGTCCTAATAACCAGTTTCCATCATGAGTCAATCCATCATGTACACTATTTCCATGTTAATGTTATTAAAATGACACTAACAGCGTGTCACTCCTTTGTTCAGAAGCCATCAATGACTCATTGATGCCTAGTGGATGAAGTACAAATGTCTCAATCCTGCACTTACAACTTTCCATGATTTATGCTAAAGAGTTCATTGTACAAGGACCAAAGAATGAAAGACTGGGTGTTATGGATTGAATTGTGTTCCCCCAAAAAGATATGTTGAGGTTCTAACTCCCAGCACTTCAGAATTTGACCTTATTTGGAAATAGGGTCTTTGCAAATTTAACCAAGTTCAGATGAAATCATTAGAATAGGTTCTAATCCAATACAACTGGTGTCCTTATCGAAAGGGGAAATTTGGAGACAGACCCAGCACAGAGGGAAGACCACGTGAAGACACACTGGAGAAGACAGCCACATGACGGTGGAGGCAGAAATGAGACTGATGCATCTACCAAGCCAAGGAACCCCAAGGACTGCTGGCTCTGGCATCAGAAGCGAGAAGAGTTAGGGAGGGAAGTCTCCCTGGAGCTGCCGGGGAGAGCAGGACTCTGCTGACATCTTGATTTCACACTTCTGGCTTCCAGAACTGTGAGAGAATTAACTTCTGCTCTTTTAAGCCACTCAGGTTGTGATACCTTGTTACATCAGCCCTAGGAAACTAATACACTGGGGAAAGGGTGCACAAGGATCTTTTGTTTAATTGTACATGGCAGTAAGATGACTAATGTCCAGTTTGCCCAGGACTGAGGAGTTTCTCAGGTACTTCCCGTGCTAAAACTGGGAAAGTCCCAAGCAAACTGGAAAGAGTCGGTCACCTTCTATGGCGGCCTCCTCCCTTAGCAGGCAGAGCTCCAGAGAGGAAGTAAACAGAAAGCACACTGATCCTTTTTTGAGAGTAAATTAGGAAGAACTGTCAGGATGGGACATGGCAGCTTCAACCAGCACAGAGTGGTAAAGAGTCTCAAAGGATAAATTTCCTAGAAAATTCCAAGAAATTGAAATTGGGAAACTAGTCCCCACAGGAGATAAATAAAGCAAATAGTGGCCAAGTGTGGTGGCTCATGCCTGTAATTTCAGTGCTTTGGGAGGCCAATGTGGGAGGATCACTTGAGGCCAGGAGTTTGAGAACCCATCTCTACAAAAAATGAAAAAATGAGCAGGTGTGGTGGCCTGCACCTGCAGTCCTAGCTACTCGGGAGTTGCTTGAGCCCAGGAGTTTGAGCTTACAGTGAGCTAGGATCATGCCACTGCACTTCAGCCAAGGTGACAAAATGGGAGCCTATCTCTAAAAAAAGGAAAAAGAAAAAGAAAAGAATAATAATTCCATCTGGAGGAGATAGTAAGAAATAGAATTTGTCCTTACCTGGCCCTCCTGGGGTAGATTCACCAAATGTCCCCCAGAATTGGTATTTTTTAAAATTTGTATTTGTGTATTGAATAGGTAGAAAGATATCTTGTTTTAGTACGAATTTCTTTCTTATTATGGTGGAACACTTTCAAATGTTTATTAGCTGTTTGTATTTCCTCTTGTGTGAATGGGGTATTTGCCCTTTGTTTTCCCTCCATAGGCCCTAGTTTTTAAAAATTAGTTTGCATGAGCTTTTCACCAGTAAATACATTTATACCTTAAGTTGCATATATGTTGCATATATTTATGTTTAAAGTATGTTTTTATATGTTTATGTTGCGTTTCAAAGCATAAATGGTTATTTAAATTGTTGATGTTTCCTTTGTGATGTCAACCATTTTTTTTTAATTTTGCTATTAGACAGTCCTTACCCACAATTTAAAGTTGTTTTTAATTTTTAATAGATGATGTTAATATTTTATCCTTGGAAAGAGAGGACCATCAGGTTAAAACACTCATATTTCTATTTCATTATAAAAAGTCGTGTCATCCTTGCTTATTGTAGTAAATGGCTCTTGTTCTTCCTTCCTGAGGCTGGCACAGCACAAACCAGCGCCTGGACCAGAGAGAGGTGCCCAGGGCACCAGATAGGAGGATGGGAAGATTAAATAGTAATTAACCAATTGCCATGTTTGAAAACATAAATATGGCACTAAAAATCCAAACAATGACAGAGGGCAACAGGGGAGGGAATGTTAGGAAAAATAAGGAAGAGAGTAAGAAAGAGAACGAACCAACTTTTAAAAATGGTATCAGAAATAAAATAAAGAGGAAACTTCCTAAAGGTGAGCTTGCAAGCATGAATTGGAAACATTTTCATTTCCTTATGAATCAATGCAGTAGATACTGGATAACCACATTAATGATTGCTCATTTTTATATCATTTTGTACTTATTGAACTTACTTGTTTAAGCCATATTTCACATTTTTGATATGTGGTATCTTTGGCTAGCATAAGTGGGGACATGGGGTCTTGTATCAAAAGTCAAGATTTATGATGGAATATAGCCTGTATTTTATTCCTTCCTTACGGACTTGAAGAATGAGGATTCTCAGGCCTCCATCGATGGCGCCTGCTCTCTGTCCTTCTGCACCTGGCCTCCCAAAGGTCAGCATGAACTTAGGGAGCTGGCCGGGAGTTCTCCTCCCACACCCCCTTCCTCACTGCTGTGGGATCATAGAAAGAGCCTTAGCTCCTGACACATATCTCTTAAATCCCTTGTAATGTTCTGAGTGATGGGGTGACAGAAGCATCTTTTGTTTTAATGAGGTGACTCTTGGTGGGTCCCTAGATTGCATCAGGATGGGGATTGGTTGCCAGAAGGAACAAGCCTTGATTAGAAGTTTCGAACTTCCAAGCTCCAGCCCCAGCCTCTGGGGATGGGAGAGGAGCTGGAGACTGAGCAAATCACCAGTGGCCAGTGGTCTAATCAATCATGCCTACGTAATAAAACCTCCGTAAAAACCCCCAGATGACCAAGTTCAGAGAGCCCTGGGGTGACAAACATACGCATGTGCCAGGAGGGTGGTGCACCCCAACTCCAGGAGGACACATGCTCCTACACTTGGGATCCTTCTAAGCCTTGTGGACCTCTTCATCTGGCTGTTTATTCTTGTCCTTTATAATAAACCCATGACAGGCTGGGCCTGGTGGCTCACGCCTGTAATCCCAGAACTTTGTGAGGCTGAGGCGGCAGGAGTGCTTGAAGCCAGGCGTTGAAGGCCAGCCTCGGCAACATGGTGAGACCCTGTGTCTTAAAAAATAAGAATAAACCAGTAAAAGTAAGTAAAGTAACTTCCTGAGTTCTGTGGGCTGTTCTAGAAAGTTATCAAACCTGAGGAGGGGGTTGTGGGAACCCTCAACCTATAGCTGGTTGGTCAGACGTACGGGTGGCCCAGGCAATGGCTGTTTGAAGTGAGGGCAGTTTTATAGGACTGGGCCCTTTAACTTATGGGATCGGAGGCTAACTCCAGGTGGCTAACTCCAGGTAGATGGTGTCAGAATTCAGTGGAATTATTGTACACCCAGCTGGTGTCCCTAGACTTGAAGAATGAGTTGATGTGAGAAGAAACTTCTTATTTGAAGTCAGAGGCATTGTGAGTAAAAACAGCCCAACTGCATGACTTTTCCCTCTTGAGAATCCCCTTGCACGGCTTCTGCCTTTGACAGCAGAGCTGCCTGGCTCCTTCCATTCCCCCATGAAGGAGCACCGAGTTCACCTTTTAAAGGAGAAGTGATTATATAAAATACTTTATTATTTTTATTATTTATGTAATTTATTTAAGTATTACTGTATGTGTAGGTTTGATGTGTTATTAATATACATTCAAAATTCTGGGAACATGAGTCATCCTCTTTTATTTTACATTAAATTCTCCTGAAAATAATTCTCACATATAAATTCTTTCTCTATATGTTGTGTTTTCTTCTTAAGTACCCTTAACCTCTATCAAGGACTAAATAATTCTCATTGATAAATAATTTTTTCTTGACTGTACATTGTATTTTCCTGTAATGTAATTTTAACATATAGGAGAGACCCGATCATTCCCAATCACTCCCACATTTTTCTAGGACATAACGTTGGCGTGTACCAAAATCCCATGTATTGACAGAGTATTACTGGCAGTACTGCCGTAGGTGCTCGGAACTTGGGTTAACAAGATGGACATGGCCTTCACCATCGGGACGCTGTAAGTATGGAAAGTGTGTTAGGAAATGTCTTTCCTCTTCTGGCCTAGAGTTCTGCCTGCCTGCACTGCTGCACTTAGTCTGTGGACAGGAATGATCCACAGGCTCTCAGAGATTTTTATGTGTAGCAAACAAGCTCACCTCTATTGTTTCCTGCAGGGAAGGAGTGGTGTAGCAGCAACTCTGCAATTGTAAGCAATAATTTCCAAGAGAGATGCAAGACATTGCTGATATTGTCAACACCTTGTTGATTAACCTTCTTTGGAAGAACATGTATAGCAACTAATCAATAATAAGTCCAAGTCTTCTCATCTTTTACTACTGATTCTTTGGTTGATTGAGGTTAAAAAAAAAACAAACTTATGTTTATGTAATTTTTAACAACTACCAGAACAAATCCTGAGTCAGTGTTTGACAATCTAAATCCTTTTAAAGGCCTCCTAGGGATTGCAAGTTGTTTATTGATCAAATCCTCGTGTTTGGCAAATGAATTCCTCTATGAAAATTGGAGGAAGAAAGTCCAACAGTATGAATGACTCAGTCTTTTCTTCCAAGGCTAATAGCGAAATAATTTATAGAGAAGAATTATATGTGAATTAGCAATGGAGACACTGGGACTTATCTCAGGGGAGAAAATCCAAATATTTGTCCAATTGAAAATAGTCACACTTGTCTACTGTCTGTTAAAGAAGAAAGTAAATAAGAGACGTGGTAAGTACCTTAATCCTAAGAAAAGTGGCTAGAAAATGAGGATTTAAAATTTTACCCAAGGAAAGGAATGAAATATGAAAGTTTTTACCTATTTATCCTTTAAACTGGTAACCCATGTTGAAATTAGACATTTATAGATATTTACAATTTGGGCAATTGAACAATTCTTTATTGCATTCTGTTCATTAAGTATTACTTTTAGGCAAGAGCAATACCAAATAATCAACAACCTACATAGCACCAGCATGCCATCAGCAATCAGGACACTCCCTTCTGCAGGCATTAAGTCTTTAGCTACTTGATCACTCAGGAACCCTAGGGTGGGGCCTTAGGTGACCAGGACAGGGTAGGGAACATTTAGAAGAAACTAGAGAAGGGGTGACATACAAACTAGTATAGCAACACCAATCATCCTTGCTGAATATCAACTCTTCTCTAAGTTCAAGTTCAAGCCTCATTATAAAGGATGTCACAGAACCATCCCAATTCTTTTTCTATGATAATATTTTATCTTAAGAAACTGTATTACTACCATAATCCTAATTACACCTTCTTGGTTTAAAGGTGAAGAAAACAACTGAGGTGCAGTCCCTTTAAAATACCAATGAGGATATCCAGAGTTCTTAGCAAAATAGAAAGTTTTAATATTATGTGCTTGTCATTACCACATTTTCCTTTTTCAAGCTCTTAAATTTTTTGGTATGTTGCATCTGATGTGGATGGTGGGTTAATCACTGTTCACCAGAGAAACAGAACTATTGGGATATATAAAGAAAGAAAGAAGTTTGTTTTAAGAAATTTGCTCATGCAATTGTGGGGGCGGGCAAGTCCAAAACCTGTAGGGTAGGCTATAAATTCAAATAAGATTTGATGTTGCAATCTTGAGTCCAAGTTTGCAGGGTAGGTCAGCAGGCAGAAAACTCAGGCAGGGTTTCTATGTCCCAGTCTTGAGACAGAATAGTGTCTTCCTCTGGAAACCTCCGTCTTTGCTCTCAAAACTGTCAACTGATTGGATGAGGAACAACCGCCTGATAGAGCGTAGTCTGCTTTACTTAAAATCAGCTGATCCTAATGTTAATCACATCCACAAATAACCTTCACAGTAACATCTAGGCTAGTGTTTGACCAAATAACTGGGCATCATAGCCTAGCAAAGATGACACATGAAATTGACCATCACAGATAAGTATTTTGGAAGCTTAATAGTAGGCAGGATGATGGATCTGCTTGTATATGGCAAAATAAAAACCCATGACTAATTCAGTACCTTTAAACATGTACTCTATGCCAGGCCCGATGCCAGGCACCTCTCTCTCACAGCTCACAGTAGCCCCGGGAGGATAAATGTTGTTAGTCCACTTTGTACATGACCAAACAATGGTTGAAAGAGATTGCAGCTCTTGCTGAATTAGTTTCCTATTGTTGCTATAACAAATTAGCACACACTTAGTGGCTTAAAATATCAAAAATTCATTATCTTATAGTTCTGAAGATCAAAAGTCCAAAATGGGTCATATTGGGCTAGAATCAAGGCGTCTGCAGGGCTGCACTCTTTCTGGAAGCTCTAGGGGAGAGTCCATTTTCTTACTTTTCCCAGCCTCTAGAAGCTGTTTATATTCCTTGGCTTGTGGCTCCTTCTCCATTTCAAAGTCAACCGTGGAGCATGTTCTAATCTATCTGGCTCTGACCTTGTCCTTGTGATGACATTGGGCCCAATCAGATAATTCAGGATAATATCTAACCTCAAGACTCTTAACTTCATAATACCTGCAAAGTCTCTTTTGCCAGGTAAGATAACACATTCACAGGTTTGAAGGATTAGGACACCCCTGGGGCAAAGGGCATCTTTGGGGGAGGCATCACTCTGCCTGCCACACTGGCTTGGTCTCACACAGCTGGAAGTGGTGAAGCCAGGATTCCAACTCAGTTCCATCTGACCCAGAGCCTGCACTCTTGACCATGGTGGAATTGCACTTCTCCCAAACAGCACCCAAATGGAATTTAAGTCATCAGGGTGACTTTATTTCATGAGCAGAGGCCATCAAAAGCATTAGTCATGGAGAAGTGAGCAGATGAACAAAGTACCGTTCAATAAGTTATCCAAAGTCACGTGGCAATGCTTTGTTAGAAAGAATGCTTGAAGCTCATGGGATTTTACTTTCACGACCAATTAAAAAAGTGAATTCATCAGGCTTCCAACACTGAAATGAAGCTTCCCTGATCCCACAGATTAGCGATGAAGCCAAATTTAGAGGAGACTGAATTAAAGAGAATTTTGGCAGAAGAAAGAAAGGAGACAAATAAGGACAGGTTAATACCAAAGGTATAGCTATTGTCCTCACCCAGAACACCCCCAAATCTCAAGGATCAATTTTCAAACTTGACCGGCTTCCAGAAGCCACATGGATAAAATGGGGTTTGGAGGATTTGGAAAATAAAGCTGGGAATCTCCCAGCTTGTGACAGAACAATGAAAGATTTATTTACTTGGGTAAGGAGGGTTCAAAACAGAATGCTAAAAAAAAATCACAAATAAAATTACCCAAGGAAAATGAAAAACAGCAAAATAGAAAATTCCATATGGACTCACTGTCCCTTCTTATCTTACGTTCTTCTCACTGATTTCTCAGTTAATCAAGCTGCAAGACGACGTTTCAATAAATGACAGTGGGAACAGCCTGTTTGCAGGCACGCAGCAGAGTGCCCCGCGCAAGGGTGCCTGCTCTCTACACAGACGCGCAAAACAACTTAACTTGAGTGTTCGATAGCTTGATTCCTACTTCCAGTTTCTCGGTACTGGAAGATATTTGGCTGTTGACTTACGGAGGCGATTATCTCTAAAAGACTACTTTTCTCCTTATTTTGTAAGAAGGAAGTTTAAGCAAAAAGAAATTTTCATCTGCCTTCTATAAACCCTCCCCCACACCAAACTGACTGTCTTATAATAGACAATAACAGTTCTCAACTGGGGCTATTTGCACCCTAGTGGATATTTGGAAATGTCTAGAGATATTTTTGGTTGTCGCAACTGGAGGTGAGGAGGCAGGTACCACTGGCTTCTAGCGTTAGAGATCAGAGATGTGGCAAAGCCTCCTACAATGCACAGGACAGCTCACATGACAAAGAGTTACCACCTCAGAATGGCACTAGGGCCAAGGCTGAGAAAACTTTGATATACAGGGTAGTGGACAAGGACAGGGCCCCAGAACCAGACAGCTTGTGTTCAAATCCTGACTTCGCTATGGACTAGTTGAACACCTTAATGCTTCTGTACCTCCATTTCCTTATCTCTAAAATAGAGAATACAGGCACCTGCCTTGTAGAGTTCCCGTGGAGATCAAATAAGTTAATCTAGGTAAGTGCTTAGAGTACAGCCTGGCACATAATTTGTGTATCACAAATGATACCCATATTGTGGAATATATGATCATATAATAATAATCTCACTGGCTCAAAATTATTTATTTACCTGCCTAGTTCCTTCGACTCTCACTAAATTGTGAGCATCCTAAGGACCGCACTGGATGTTAATGATCTGTGTCACCTCAGCACCAAGCGCAGAGCCCAAATAGAGCAAGCCCGAAGCTAGAGATTCAGTCAATAGATTGTAGCCATCATCACTGGCAATGGCCCGTATCTGCTCAGCTGTTGCCACGCAGGGCACCGTGGCCTGATCTGGCCGAGGGCTTTCCCTGACCGCCAAGTCCACCAGGGTCCAACAGGGCAGGCCTGAAGTGCCAAGGAATCAATGCCCCCAGGGAGCAGCCCTCAACCAGCAACGGACAAAAACCAGTGTGTAAACAACCCAGCTCCCGCTCCCCTGGCGTGGGTCACTCTGCAGTGCATGGTCTACACTGCCTCCCAGGCCTCCCCGGCAGGAGTAAGCTCCAGTGGCCCAGAACAGCGCTTTGCTTGATAACATGCCCTTTATCGGCCGCCTCCCCAGCCTTGTCTCCTTTCCACTCCTCTCCTAGTGTGTTTTGGCGTCACCTCCTGCATAAACCACCATACTCTGACACTGGTCTAGAGCTGCTCCTGGGGGATCCGCAACTGACACAGTGCTACAAGAGCGGCACGGACCAAGCTTTCCAGGAAGATGACTTAATCTCTGACTTAAATACCATCGCGTGTTAGTGGGAGGCAAGAAATCGCACCCCGAGAGCACGCGGACTCAGGCTCCCCTCCTGCTCATTTCTGACTTCTCGGGAAGCACGTTCCTGTCCAGTAGATGGCAGGGGCTGAAACGGGAAGCAGAAGAAAGAAAATCCATTCTCAGAGTGATAAAAATAAATAATACGCCTCCAGGTCTGAGACTGGTATTAAATGAAACTTGAGGTAATCTTCCGAGCAGAGCTTGGGGGCACCTGTGACGTTTAAATGGAGCTACTCTGTTTCTAGGGAAATACATACTTTTAAAAATTACGCTGCAGGCTAAAAGCTTCCAACAATAAATCTCCCCGAGGCGCACTCCTCTAGGGACAAATATACCGGGAAATCTTCAAAGAGGGTGCTTGGTTTATTGCTTAGTGTCTCTTTCCCACTGAGGAAGGAAGTCTCTTTGTTTCCACTGAGAAACTGGGTCCACCAGGACCTCTTCAAAGGTTGGAAAATTCTCTGGGACCCACCCCCCGCCCTCACCCCTTAAAGATTACAGATCATTTCATTCTGAAAATAATCTGCAGGAGTTGAAAGCAGACAGTGTGTTAGCAATCAGTGCTGTTCCCCTTGACCTGAAGAAAAGCAAATCAAACAAACAAATAACTGCAAAAACCCATCCTGCTGGGTTACTAAAATACAACCTCGAATCCATTCTTTTATCCATCATGGAAAACTGTTTAATAATATTCACAAGAATTTGATGAGCATTTACTATGTGTCTTAGTCCATACTCTTATAACAGAATACCTGAAACTGAGTAATTTATAAAGAAAAGAAATTTATTTCTTACAGTTATAGAGGCTGAGAAGTCCAAGGTCAAGGGTTTGAGGGCTTTTTTGCTGGTAGGACTCTCTGCAGAGTCTGGAGGTGGCGCAGAGTAACACGTGGTTTGGGGGGCTGAGTGTGCTAGTTCAGGTCTCTCTTCCTTTTCTTAAGAGGCCACCAGCCCCACTCCCAGGATACTCTATTAAGCTATGAATGCATTAATTAGGTCATGAGGGCTCTGAAAGGTGCTATCTCTCAATACTGCCACATTGGGGATCAAGTTTCAACATGAGTTTTGGAGGGGACAGACATTTGAGTCATAGCACTATGTACAGGACATTTAGATTTATTACCTCACTTAACAACTGCATAAGATAAGTAACATTATGTCCATTTTACAGTCAGAGAGTTTGAGAAGCAAAGCTTAAAAAATGTACCAAGGTCATGTCATGTAGCTCATGAATAGTGGAGCTGGTATTTTTAACCCAGGAGAGTCTAACTATTTTAAAATTCTGCACTAGGCGATCACCTTATGTGAAACTTCAGTCCAATTTAACTGATAAACATCATCTGTGTAGAGCTGGCAACAACTATTCCACTAGATATCAGGCATGGAGACAGGGAACATATAAAAACTGACAGCTATCAGCGGCAAAATTCCAATAAATAGGAAATAATTGTTGCACATTGCGAGTGAAGGCTTCCGTCTAAGATTCCGTAATCATCGTAAACTTTATTTCTCATATGTGTGTCAAGCGTGCATGCAACTATAACACAACTGTCTGGGAATCTAAACTGTAGGAAGATTAAATTAAAGCCAGGAGTAACTGAATTAATAGAGAAACGAGAGACGAATTTACCCTCACTAAAGAAAGCGAGGAAAAGAGACCCACGTCCCACTGCACGGATGTCAGCACTGCGCTTGCAGAACCTCACAGCTTCCCCAGCAGTGAATGTGTTAAGCCCTCCTCACGTTCACCATCTGCCTCACACTCTGAGCGCCAGACTGCCTTGGTTCCACTCTGAGCTCCAACACTCGCTAGCTGCAGGGGCTTGAGAAGTTTCCTCATCTTTTGTGAGCCTCTGTTTTCTCACTCAAATATGGCCAGGGATAATACCTTCCTCAAAGGAGTATCGTGAAGATTCAATGAGAAATGCACGAAAAAGGCATGATTCGGTGGCCAGAACATAATAGGCAGGCAGTAAATATTCCCGGGTGTCCTTCTGTCCTCACCTGAAGGCTGAGACAGCCAGGCAGGTGCACACAGCCTCCTCGGGCCCCAAGCTCTACCCAGCTGCCTGTGTGCTTGGCTTCCCTTGCAGCCCAGAGCAAAGCAGAGAAACCTGGTTAGGTGAACTGGCCTCTGCACCAACTTCCAGAGAGGAACTCTTGCACTGAAGCCACAACCAGTTATAGGACTCCAAGGGCAGCTTTCATTTGCAGCCCCCCGGGATAGGATCTTATAGTAAACGGCCTTGAGAATAATCCAGCTGGAGGTGCATGGATTCTCATGCTTCCTTGGGGTGCACTAAGCAGGACGTGAGTGCTTATAACCAGGAGGAGAAGGCATGTACGGGTGGGTGCCAGGGAGACAGGTGAGTGGCACAGAACATGAACTCTTTCTTCAAAGGTTCATAAAAATATCCCCTAACTGGCTGAAGATAACTTAAATCATTTCTAGTCCTCACCATAAACCCATAAAATGGTGCCATTATCCCCATTTTACAGATCAAGGTTCAATTCACCTCTACCACAATGCCCTATCTGGGAAGAGGTAGATTTAGACTGTAACTTCAGACATCCTGCTACTGAACCCTGTCATCTTTTTACTCCCTTCCCTGTGTCTCTCGTGAGTGATTGGTGTTTCTATAGATAACCTGAAAACAGTGGGTCGTAGACACAGAGATGCGCGGCTCAGCTCCATCTCCCTTCAGGGAAGGCCTTGCTGCCCAGCTGAGGGGGCGTGTGGTCAGCAGACAGCCACTTGCCATCTGCCCTTGCATGCAGGGGCTGCCTCAGCTGCATGGGGTCCACGAAGCCCCCCTCAAGCCCTCGGGACAGCTCCCACAGTGACAGAGCCAGGTGGGGACATAAAGGCCCAGCCTTTTCTGCCCAGTGCGGACACTGTGATGGGCAGCACCAGACCCAGAGCTGCCCCGGGGTTGGCAGAGGCTCTTTCGGGGCTGCAAGTCAGTTTGCTTCTGCCTCTGCCCGATCTTGCTGCCTCCCCTTCTTCTTATAGGTCCTTATCCCAATAAACACCTCAAACCCCCAATTCTGCCTCAGGGTCTGCTTCGAAAGGGCACGACCTGCACTGCAAAGCGAAGCGCAGAGTGTGGTCTACACATCAGTCTGATCCTAAAGTCACAATCACTCCCGTTCAGGGAGCCCGGGGAGCTCAGGCCTTTGAAGCCAGGGAAAGGCAGGCTCTGGTCATGAAAAACAGAAGTTGGGTTTTGGAGTCAAAAGACCTCAAATGGACTCCTAGCTCATCCAATTTCTACATCTGTGTTGGGCAGTCCGGGTGACCTCACTGCACCTTATGTGAAAATTAAGACTACTATTACTGCATGGGAGCGATCAAAACAACGCAAATACAGATCGAATCGCATCTTATCATGTTCATCACTGTCACCCTGACAGCTCCCCTCGTTCCATTATGGATGAACAGGAACAGTTACTCACGGCATGGGCAAAATGCTCCGCTTTTCCCCAGTAACCCAATTCCCCTCTCAATGAGGAGAGCAAATGTCATTCTTTCCCAAAAGTTTCCAAAATCAGCAACCCCAGCGACAGCAGGAAAGCAGGGAACATTGTTATTCTTGTAGAGCAGAGCTGTAGCATATAATTAAATCATTAAGAGGCAAATTAAGTCCTCTAGCAATACTCTTCTCAGTATTTGTGGGCAAACCCATTAGCGTTGTGCCAGTAAATCCTGAAATTTCTTTGCATGCAGACTGAGTAACTACAGCTTCAAAGGCAAGGGACGGGGTGGGGAGTGTGGTGTACAAGTGATTTGATCCACTGTGGACATGTATGGGAGGGATAGGGTGGGGAGGAGATGGGATGCTAATGGCATGTTGTGACTATATTTCATAAACCCTTTGAAAATATAGCTGCCAAACTTCCCCTACCTAGAGCCAACAATAAATCTATTCTTTTCCCAGGAAAACCATTCAAGAGCTTTTGGTTTCCCATTCACTTAGTCCTCATCAACTGCTCTCAATTTTGCTGAATTCTTTCAGCTTGGATTGGAGGGGGTATAGCTGGGGGGTTACTGAGTAAATAGAATGAGCATCTTCCAGCATGACACTTTGGAGCTGTTTATTTAGCAGGGTTAAAAAAAAGAAGAATGAATACAAAGTTGGCTTCGATTCTGTAGCCAAATATATATTTATGCTATTGACTCATATTCAAGCTGACCAATCTGGTTGGCTGTCTCTGGCCTTCAATTCTTCCAGGCTTGAGTGTTTCAGTCAATATGTTGATCGTTTATATGATGACCCTGCTTAAACCCTTAATAAAATGTAAACAACACGAAAGTGTATTGGAAGTCAACATAACTCATTATGGCCGCTTATACACTCATCAAAATCCTGAGGGGGGTGTCTGACCTGATTGGAGGTTTACTCCAGAGTCATACAATAATTTTAGCTGTGAAAAAAAACACTTTATGGCGTGTAAGATTAGCCCACACTAATGCAAGGTCAAAAATAATAGAATCAATAGGCAAACTCAATACTGTTAACATTTTGAGAAAATTACTACCAGAAAACAATGTCAACAACAGATTGAAATGAGTCTCCAAAGTCGTCCCATTGATTTCCTTTCAATTTGGTGACAATCTAACTCTTTCTTTTATGCAATATGGAATTTTTCTAGCCTTTTTTTCCAGCTGTGCTTTAAATGTGGAATATTTCTGTTGTACTTTTTTTTTTTGATGGATGTCAAACATTACATGTGTTGAAAAAATGTGTATGGGTATCCATATCTAAGAGAACAGAATATAAAGATTTATTCCATCATGTAGAGGCTTTAATGGGTCTTTAATTTAGGGCTAAGTTGATAAATTCAGGAGCTATTTTAATTATAGCAAGGCACCCAAGTGCAAATGTAAACAGTGCCATTAATAAATTACCAACTAAATAAAAAGCTTATACTGGAAACACATGGCCTTGAACATGTTTTTTTACCAGCTATATCATATGCATTATTATCCTTGATGTTGGAAGGGGAGCTTACTGTTTGGAAGATCCATGCTCTTTAGTATTACTTGAGAGACCAGTAAGTAGCCATGCATTAGCAATGGAATGAGAAACACAACCCAACCTAGACTTTTCCTCCCAAGCCTTCCCATCTTAGTCAAAGGCTCCATCATCACCCAACCAACTCCCACCTCCACTGATTATTCAAGCCAAAGCATTAGGAATTATCATTAATTTCTCTCTTTCTTTCCCATAGCCAATCCATTAGCCAGTTCTGGCAGTTTTAAACTCCAGATTATATCCTGAATCCACCCACGTCACATCCCTGGTTATTCACTGCAATAGCTTCTTTCTTGGTCTCCTTGTTTTCAGTTTTCTACCCAACAGGGCATAACGACCACTTAAAAACACAAATTAAATCATATTGTACTTGTCCTTTAAAATCTTTCATGGGTTCCCCTGCACTTCATATAAAATCTTCCATTACCCAGAATATGCCAAGCTCGGTAATATTTCAAGGCCCTTGCCTGGGCTCTTTCTTTCTTCTTCCTGGCCCATCTTTCTCCCAACCTTATCCATCACTGGCTTGCTGTTTTGAACAGGTCTCAGTTCTAGAAGAACCTTCTCTGATCATGTCATCAAAGGGTGCTCATTTCAACCTCATCTTCATACCTCTCAGTTGCTTCTGTCATCTTTATCACTTCTGCGAAGAAGTTGACATTTATAACTATGACTCCAGTGTGTAAAAGAAAAGGCGGGTGTGGGGGGCTAAATATATAAATCATTTTATCTAACATATATGCCCCTTTTGTTCTCAACCTTCATTTTCATGGACAGCAGAAATTTCTTAATTGATCAATTAATGGCACTAATACTCTTTTTGTTAAATTTTCTTTGGGGTAATTTTCCAGCCTCTCAGAGTTTCTCTTTAATCTCAAGGTTCTTGTCCCCTTCCCAAGATGTATTTGGGTACCAGGGAAGGTCAAGTCCTTATGGTCCCAGGAAAGCATGTCTGGATCATGAACTTCCCTTGCACTTAGGTTTCTTCTGCTCATGGTCCTCAGGCATGGCCCTCCATACTTATTGCAACCACTGTCATTCAGTGTTGCCTTCCTGCTCTGTGGGTGTTCCAGGCCGGTGGCCACCAAGATGCAGTTGAGCTCAACTAGTCTTTTGGGCTCTGTGCTGGCACCTGGTGTGAACCACTCTGGATCTCACCATTGCCTCTGGGCGTGAGGTCCCAGTCACCTAAACTTCCTTTACCTGAACCCAGGCTTCTTCTAGGGAAATGGTTCACACACTTCCACATAACCACTGGTACAAATGATTGCCTGTTTCTCCATGATGCTAGGCTGCCCAGGCAGACCGATGGTAATCTCCTGTTCCCAGCCATGTTTGAGACACCCTTGTGCCTGACACAATGCTTATCTATGGGGCTTTATTCTCCCTAATCTTCAAACTGAAAAGCAGCTCTATATGGCCTCAAACCTAGAATTAGCATACTCCTTTCAGAATTTCCTGCCCTCCTCTCTCCTTGCCATATTTCTGGGCTCCTCTTTCTGGCCCCCGAGGGCTTTTCCCTTCCATTGTGATCGGAAATTTCTTTTAATTCATAATTCCCCCTTTGTCGCTCTATGTTTCACTTTGTGGTCTGTCCACCGAGCCTCATGTTGAGATGTAAAATCCCAGTTCGGGAAGTACCCACCAAAATTGCCCTTTCTTGTAGAAGTCTGGCTTATAAGGCTATCTTCTTACTATAAATATCTATTTTGAAAATCAAAGCTAAGAACTGTGATTAAGATAATTATACTTCCGTAAGTGTTGCTTGAGGGTTTTTAAATACATTTTTTAAATTTTGAAGTCATCTTAAAATTGCAGAAAAGTTGTGAGTATGGAAAAAAGAATCTTTTCTCCCCCTGATCTGTAAGAGTTAAGTTGCTAACCTGATGCCCAAACACCTTACTGTGAATTTTCTACAAACAGGATACTTTTTTACACAACTAACTAACATAGTCAGGAAACTGACATGATCTATGCCTACCATGGAATCCTCAGATCCCACTCATGTTTCTCCAATTTTCCTAATAATGTCCTTGGTAGCAAAAGGTTTGAGCTCAGAATCAGCTGCTGCATTTAGTTCTCATACTTCCGTCCTCTTCAGGCTACAAGTCTTTCCTTGACTTTCATACCCTTGACACTGTGGAAAATCAGAAGCCAGTAATTTTGCAGACATTCTCTGGCCCTTCTGCTGCGGCCCACCCTTAGTGCTTGTGAGATACTATAACCTAAGACAACAGACTCTAAAACACACTTCCAGGGTCACATTCTGTCTCTATCACTCCTGATCGTGTGGTCTTGGCAACGAAATGCTCCGTGTTCAGTTTCCATGTCAGTAGGATGAAGGTAACCGTTGCGCTCCTATCCTGGGGCTGCTGTAAGAATACTCTTCCTCCTGCATACTCCAGCCTGGCTTTGCTGGGGATTTACGACCCCTTACAAATGACTGGTGGGTACAAGGAGTATAAACACCCCCACTCCTTTGCTCCTGACTGGGACAATCGTAGGCATGGCCTGCACTCTGAAGCTCCCCCGTGGGACGGAGCCCAAGTCACGTCCTCAGAACTTGCTGACTTTGCTTACTTGGCCTTATTCTTCTGGCCTCCCTTCCTCACTCCGTTTCTGGTCTTTTCTGGGGGCACTTCCTAATAAATTACTTTCATACAAATCCTCCTCTCAGGATCTGCTTTTGGGGAACACAATTTAAAGTAGTTTCTACCTTTTAAGAAAGCTGTTTGCCTGCCATGCGGAGGACAGATAGCAGAGATTGTACCAGTTCAGAAGCTGCCAGAATTGCCCAGTAGTGAACCACGTGGGCAGAGAGGTGAACATACACAGACTATATGTGGAGGTGGAGTCTGCAGGTTTGGCTTCTACATAGGGTACAGGGAATAGGGAGGGAAAGAGACAAATCAGGAATGAATTCAGGATCTATGCAAATTGTTTCCCATGAGGAGGAGAACAGCACTTTAGCTATGGAGAGCTGAGAGCTGATATTCTTAGAATCTCAGTTAATAATACTAAACATCGTTGGTAACAAGCACTGTAGACACTACAATAGAATTTAATCGCTGGTACCACAGTCTCACAATGGGAAATTACAATGCCCTGAATTTAATAGGTTTCATTTTTCAAAGCGAATATTTTGCTTTTACAATCTCTCACTGCCAGTGATGCTCTTGGATTAGAACTGATTAGAGAGTCTTCTTTTATCTAGAAACAAGGCCCTTGGCTATTTACACAGATTGGTTAGCTTTGTCCAACTGAAACAAAGGCCCCTTGCATTCCTCTTCCCCCTTTGTGTTCCAATCTCTTTGATTACCTCGGAAAGGGTTTCAATTTCTTTCCATTTCAGCAAGGCAGTGATGCCATAAGGAGGAAGAACATGGGGTAGGTGTCGGAAGACCCATGTTCCAGGCCACCAACCCCAGCACTGGGGTGGGTCACCTGACATCTGATCCCCAGGATCCTCAACTGGCTTAATAATTACATCGTGCACAGATTTATTGAGTGGGAATATAGTGACAAAATCATCCTAGTCCCTGACCTCACAGGATTTATAGAAGGATCAAATTCCCCACCTTTATTCACAAACAAAATGTTTTATAAAGTTGGTGGGACATGCAGACATACACATTATTAGAATTTATGTGATTTCTCTGTTTATAGTATTTTCATTGTCTGTGTCTACATTTAATATTATCAGTTACAACTCAAGTGCCTTTTTTTATACATTGTGAAGAAATAATCACATATGGTTGTGGGGTCCATAATCTGGAACCCTTTATGCCAAATATATTTCATAATTCAAGTTTAACTTGGATATTAGGTAATTAGGTTCAGATATATTAAGTAATAATCTCAAAGAGGACTGGGGCAGATCTCTGTAATAAGACAATGTTTCTGCAGGAAAACATATGAAATTTCCACTCCGTAGGATAAATAAAGACCATACACATATTCTCTCTCTCTCTCTCTCTCTCTCTCTCATATTGGTTTAGTTCAATTCTGGTCATCACATGAATCATCAAAAAAGAAATTTTAAATTAACTTTGGTCTTCAGGTGGTTTTTTGGATTTCAGAACTGCATTAAAGAAATTGTGGGCCTATAGTCCATATTGTTTGAAATAAGTTGGACATGAGTTGGGACTTAAAAACCAAATTTATCAAAGATATTCATTACAATTGCATTTGCTATAATGGTATTTGACCTATAGATGACCCAGCTTTATAAATAAACTTAAAGCACCTCCAGGTCCATTAATATTTCATTGATCCATAAAATACTCCCAAGTACTTGTATTTATCAGCCTCGTGGAAAGACTGTGTCTGATGTAGAAACCGCACGCATAAAGAAAAGCAGCCTTGCTCCGGTGTCCTGGCTCATAATTCACATGAACATTAGGAGTCAGCGATAATATAATTTTTAAGGCCCCAGGAGGGACCAATGAGAGTTGGCCTGACAGAATTGGACCATGCCATATGGTGGGTCGGCCTCCCCCATGCTTGAGATGGCAGTATCTGAAGCTGTCTCTTTAAAACGCACGCTGGAGCCCATGACTTCCACTGAAAACCCTCCCGTGGCTTCCCACGGCACCTGGAAGAAAGGCCACATTCCTTGTCTTGGTCCAGCACCATCTGACCGCCTCTTTCTCTATTTCTCCTGATCCTCCAACCACCTGGCTTCTAATTTACAAAGCTCCCACCCACCTTGACCCCTTTGCCTGAGAGGTGGATGGAGCAGGCCCCACCCTGAACCCAAATGGCTCTTCTTCATCCTTGAGTTTCCAGCTTGAAGGTCACTGACACAGAATGATCCCCTGCCCCACCTGCATCTAATCACTTTCTCACGTTGCCCTGTTTATCTTCTTCAAACCATTATTCCTCTCTGAAACGACGGTGTAATTTATTTGTATTTTTGTTTTATTGTGTATTGTGATTGCATTGCTTAGAATTTGGTCTGGTGGCTGACTTGTGCTGGTTCTTAGTTTATAAAGGGGACTGAGTGAGGACACAAAGAGGTCGACGCTGTTGAAAGAAAAGTTCAATGTGACTCACGGTTCCCCTAGTCATGAGAGGCGCGTCCTGCAGAAAGTGGGGGGTAGGGGTGGGGAGGCATAAGTCACAGCCTTTCTCGGGGTTTCTGCAGGAAAGGCCAGGGAGGGCAGGGTGAATAGTTTGGGATTGGCCAGTTGGAATAATTCTGGTGCCCTCAGGGTCGTAGAGCTGTCCCTAGTTGTCTGGCACCCAGCTCTGGGTTGATTTAGGGTAGGGAAAATATTGGGGTGGTGTATGAGCGTTAGCTAAAGGAGAGAGAGGGACCCACCATGCGGGGCTGGGGAACCTGCGGCCTTCTGATCTCAAGACTGTTCTTTTATAAGCAGCAAAGGAGGCAAGGAAAGCTTCATCTTTTTCTGCTGCACCCCGTTTAATAAAAGGATTTGTTCTGTAAAATTTGGATCCAGTCAAAGACTGCACTTAAGGACCTAGAAGGCCGCATGTGGCCTTAAGGCTGCGGGTTCCCACCCTGATGTGGTGGTTAGTTTTGCCTTGTCATTCATGGATGCCGAATAGACAAACTCAGAATCTAAGAAAACAGAGAACAGTGGCACATAACACCAAGCCCAAAATAAGAGTGTTTTCAGTGAGATGTAAGTTTATTTTTCTTTTGTATTAAGTAAGTCCAGAGGTAGCAAATTCAGGGCCTGTGGTGGCTCCATGGCGTCATCAGGGAACCAATGTCTCTGTCTTTCTGTGTCACTGACCCAGCACAAGGTTCCCTGCTCAAGATCACTTTGCATTAGTTTCCTATCGCTGTTTTAACAGATTGCCAGTAACTTCAGTGGCCTAAAACAACATCGATTTATTATCCGACCGTTCTGGAGGTCACATTCCAAAATGAGCCTCTCGGGGCTAAGAGAAAGGCGTCAGTAACACTGTGTTCCTTTCTCGCCTGGCCCAGCTCCTACTTGCTGCCCGAGTTCCTGGACTCCTGCCCTGCCCCCCGCCCCCCACCTCCCACCCCCAAAGCATGTCACTCCACCCTCTGCTTCCATCATCACCCCCCTTTTCCTGCCTTTGACCCTCTTGCCTCCCTCTCCTAAGAACCCTTCTGGTGACATTGGGCCCATCTGCATAATCACCCACCTCAAGATTTTTAACTTAATCGCATCCGTAATGTTCCTTTTGCCATGTCAGGTGACACAGTCACAGGTTTTGGGGATCAGGACATGCGCGTCTTTGGTGGCCATTATCCCATCTACCACATTCTGCATTCTCCGAGGTGGCAACGAGAGCTCTGGGCATCAAATACATGCTCCAGGCAGCAGAAAGCGGAAGGAGGGGCAAGTATCACCACCTCCACCTGCGTTAAGGAGCCCCCCAGAAGTCCCCACAGCACTGTCTCTCACATGTCTTCAGCTAGATTTCATCACAGTGCCATACGTTCAGAGTAAATACAGGAGAGGCAAGGAAATGTAGGTTTCATTCCAGGGGATGCGTGCCCAGCTCGAAATGAAGGTTTGTTACTAAGACAGACGCAGGAATAGATACGTGGAGGCTTCTAGCCATCCACGCTGCATTCCCCAGCTGAGATGTAGGAGTCGTAACTGTAAAATCCTCATCTCTCTGCTCTGTTCTCTCACACAGAGCTGGGACAGCATCTGGGACCCAGCTGGCCCAGCAACGGGCTGTAGAAACATGGGATGAAGCCATTCCTGCTGGGATCTAAGCTCCGTGAAGGCTGGACCTTGTCTTTCATGCTCACTTCTCATCCCCGACGCCCACAACAGTGCCCGCTGTCCAGCAGGCTTGCCATGGCTGTTGACTGAGGAATGAATCCCATCTCTTTAATGTCCAGTGCGGAGGCCCCCAGAGGATATGTGCCAATGTCTGGAGACATTTGGGGTTGTGACACCAATACAAGGGTGCTACCGGCACTAGAGGGCAGAGGCCGGGGGTGCTGCCAAACATCCTATAACGCACAGGACAGGCCCCCGCCACAGAGAATTACCCAGCCCCAAATGTCACGAGTGCCAAGGTTGAGAAACTCTGCTCTCTGATAGGCTGTCAAAAATTCTTGGACTCCAAAATTCTAAATTTGTTTGAAAATGCCCATCATGAACTCCCTACTAGGACTCCTGGGGTCGACAGAGCCTCCTTGCCCTCGTGTTTGGATTCAGATTCGGCAGCGGTGAAGCATAAAGCCCACGGTGGTTTGGCCCGCACCTGCCCGTCTTGTGTCGTGCCCCCTGGAGCCTCCACGCCCACTCCTGCTGGAGCAGCGCCCACTCCCTGCAGGTCCCCAAACAGATGTCTTTTGCTCGGGACACTCCTCTCTCCTTAGTCACGTGTTCAATTTTTATACGTTTCCTAAGTACCAGTGCAAGGGGCATTTTCCTTTTGGAACTTTTTCCAAAATCTTTTTCATCTTCCCATCAGGGTGAACCACGTTCTTGCCTAAACTCCCATAATAACCTGATCATGGCATGTCCCTTTTTACTGGTGTGTTAGTTTCTCATGGCTGCTATTACAAAACACCACAAACTGGGTGGCTTAAAATCACAAAAACTTATTGCCTCACAGTTCTGGAGGCTAGAAGCCCAAAATTGAGTTGTCAGCCAGGCCGTGCTTTCTCTGCAGGCTCCTGGAAAGGATCCTTCCTCGCCTCCTGTAGCCTCTGGTAGCCCCAAGGGTTCCTTGCTTTGTGGCAACGTAACTTCAGTCTCTACTTCCATCTTCACATGGTCATCTTACCCCTGGGTGTTGTTCTTCTTCTTAAAAAGACACCAGTCATATGGCACGAAAGGCCCACCTTGCTGTAGTTTTACTTCATCTTAACTAATTATATCTGCAATGATCCTACTTCCAAATAAGCTCACATTCTAAGGTACTGGGTGTTAGGACTTCAACATATCTTTTTGGGGGATACAAGTCAACCCATATCAATTGGTATTGTAATAATTAAATGTATTGGTCATTGAAAAGAAAGTGAGAGAAATCCTACCAAATAAGTTTAAGTGAAAGAGGAGAATATATTGATTCACACACCTAGACATACCAAGAGGATAAATGTAGCTTCAGGCATAGCTGGATCCAGGGGCTCAAATGCCATTGAAAGGGCTTGATCTCTATCAGTCTCTAAACTCTGATTTCCACTGTGCTTAGCTTCGTTTTCAGCAATCTTTATCTATGTGGTAGCCTCCAGAAATCATGGACCTACTTTACCCTTATACCTAGAATCCCTATCAGGTGCAAGTACAGCAGACAAGAACTTGTCTTCCTTTGGTTTCCTGCCAAGTTTATGATTGAATATTACTGCAGAGCTTTGGGTCAGGTGGCTCAGCCTGGTTACATGTCCACCCTGGAGTGGAGAATGGAAATGGTGTCAGCCCTCTCCTCAACTCATGGCCTGTGAATGGGAAGGTAGAATGAAACTATGGAAAATCAAGAGAATGGATGGATGGTTGGAAAAGTCAGTGAATATTTACTAAGGATAATTTTCTGTTCCTTCTTCCCCAAGAGATGCTGAGGGTGTTGATGTAAAGCCTGGCATCCATCTCCTTTGATTTATGAGAAGCAACACCAGACAGAGCACCCAGCACATAGCTGGTGGTTAATAAATGCTCCTCAAACTGAACTGAGATTTTCTTTTTTCTGGTACTTTGCTGGTCCTCTTTCGGCATCTCTCCCTTTCTTTTGGTCTAAGTGCCATGCCTTGCTCTTCAAGTGTGTCCCTCTTTTCTTATCAGTGAAAGTAGTAAACTATTCTAAATGTAAATTTATTTTTTATTCTCTTTTCCCAAAAGTATGATCATACTGTTGGTGGACAAAGAATTACTAGGTAAAGCTACATGGCTGCGATGATCGTGATGACAACGTGTTTAAATGCCCACCTTTCTCTCAGGGCTCCAACCAAAGTTCTCAGAAGATGTGTGATTTACAAGTAAGAATATTATGCTCAAAAATTCCCACCATTTCTTTTCTGTCATTCTAGTGTCATCCGATGAACAGATGTTGGGCAAAGAATATGTCAACAGCAATTGAGTTCACCAGCTTTTGCCAACAGATCATAAAAGAGTTTGCGATTTTAATCAAAGTTTGTCATCCACCCAGAACTTAAGAAATGAATTTCCATCAAAAGGAAATTTAAGCTTCTGAAAGTTACTTTGCCCAAGAGCAATAAGGGTGAACTCTGGGTCCAAAAAGAAAATAAAAATCAATCATGACAATTATTTTACTAAATTATTTTCAACTGCATTGTTTCGAGAAGACTCAGGTAAATGTCGACTGTCACACCAACAAGCGGTGCTGTTCCCATCACTGACCTTTCTCTTGTTAAAATGCATGTCAATATGCAAAATAGAAGTGTTCCATATCAGAGCTGAATGCGCTCTCCATTTCTAGAGGTTCCCAAAATAATCTGCAGGAAATGGAATTCAAAGGACAGTTCGGTTTCGCTTGAGACGTGTACAAACAACCTTTAAAAAATTGTCTTGTCTGAGGTTTGCTCCTTTTGGTTTGTCAGCTCCTGTTTCAATGGATTCAGACCTGCGCTTGCTTCAAAATAAGATGCAGCGGAGTGGGATGTTCTGATAGCAAAACATCCTGAAATATCTCATTTATGCAGAGGTCACTTCCCTGCCAACTTTCATCATCCGGAATATAACTGAAAACCTAGTGAAAAGCAAAAGGAATGGCCCTCTGAGAAGCCAAAACAGATGTGGCCAAACTCAAGCTCTTTGCTGATGAGAGAGCTACAGTCAGAACCTACAGACTCTTCGTTAGCTATTCATAAATATCTACAATCTCGGTGTAGCAGTCAGGAGCCTATCAGGAATCAGCTGGCACACTCAGAACGGGGTAATTCAAGGGCAGTGTAGTGAAGGGACTATTTACAACAGGATTTGGTGTAGGGAAGTCAAAGGAGCTGTTACCTTTGCGTAACAGGGTAGAAGAGGGAGTAGTTTCCAAAATCTGGAACAAGGAAGACTGTGTGGAAAAGGTACCTGCAGAGGAATATTGACCATCGAGGAAACCACCAGCCAAAGCAACTGCCCAGGAGATGACCCAGGAAGTAAACACCCCACCCTCCTCTCTCCCCTCATTTCCTGCCAGCTTGCCCAGGTGACAGCTGGGGAGAAAGGGGGACAGTTGATGTGTCCCCTAAAGATCAGCCCTATGGCCAGAGAGCAGGGTGGGAGAGAGTGGCAGGTGGCCCTGCCAGGGTTAAACAGGAGATGATGGGCACACTTGATTGATCATTGTGGATTTCTCAGCCCACAACACGTGTGGGGAGACCAGAAGCGACTGTTGCGAGATACAGAACATGGCCATGCCCAGAATGGGACATTTGATAACAACAAAAAATAAAGCAGTTTTTCCTGCAGATACTCTACTATTCTAAAACGTGGATGGGAATGTTTGCAAGGTTCCTTCAAAGAGTACAATTTCTTTTCCCCAAAGGAATTCAGATAAAAATTATATGCAATGGGACCATTTAGGACAGAGCCCCAATTCTCCATGGTGCCAGAAGACATCTCTATAGTGCAGATACCTCAATAATTCAGTAATAAGTAGCCCAGAAAAGCTTGTTAAAAACTCCCTAAACTTATCTTAAGCAGGTAGCAACATGTTTGGGATATTTTTAGAAGGTTTTTTTTCCCCACCATGGTTAAAATTCATTTTAACTCACTAAACGCACAACAATAATAACTGCTACTTTATTGAGTTCTTATTGTATACCAGACACTACACACAAATGTCATCTCATCCTCATCCCTACCTTATACGCGAGTCTGATTGTTCCATACTTATGTCGCATATGTCAGTGAAGTCATTTGCCCAAGGTCCCACCGCTGGGAAGACACAGCACAAGGCTGAAACCCAGGCAGATGCACAGCCTCCCTGGCCCACACTTTCAGCACCTGCCACGGGTACACACAATGCTAAGGAGATGATGTTCTTAAGAAGAAGAAAAGAAAGAAAGAAACACTTTTGTGGCACTTCTGTGAGTCTACAGAAAAAGCCCATGGGAATATGTGGTATATTTTCTATTGTCATGTAACAAATTACCACCAATTCAGTAGCTTAACATAATGCCCATTCATGAGCTCTCAGTTCAGTAGATCAGAAGTGCAGGCGTGGTATGGCCGGGCTTTCTGCTCAGGATCTAACAGGCTGAAACCAACCTGCTGATTGAACAGCATTCATATCTGAAGGATCTGGGGGAGGCTCCATTTCCAAGCTCATACAGGTGACTGACAGAATTAAGTTCCTTAAGGTTGTAGGACTGAAGTCCCTACTTTCTTTCCAGCTGTTGGTCGAGGGCCACTCACAGAGGACACTGACATTCCTTGCCATGTGACCCCTTCCGTCATCATCGTCAGCACTGGAAAATCTCCCTCATGCCAAATGACTCTTTCTTTGACTCCCTCTCCAAGAAAAGCACAGTCTCTTTACAGGGCTCACCTGATTAGGTCAGGCCCACCTGGAACAATCTCCCCATCTTAAGGTCAACTAATTACTCATTGTAATTACAACAGAAAAATCCTTTCATCCATAAGAGTGACAGTTCATCATATTCACAGATTCCTCCCACACTTGGGGGAAGGGATTATACAAGGTGAAGTCCCCTGAGGGTCATCCTAACATTCTGCCTATAACACCTGGCAATGCCTAGCATGAGGCTTTGACATAGGAGAATCACAAAGCAGTATGGAGATGAACCACATGAACTTCTAATAAATAATATATATGTAGAAGTCATTAATTAACCTGGCAACCCTGGAGTCAGACTATGGTGTCCTTCCTGGGCTCAGTGTCTATTATTTAAATTATTTAAATTATTTAATTTCTCTGAACCTCAGAGAAGTTTCTTGCTTTGCTGTCAGATAAATGATAGTCTATACCTCATAGGGTTGTTCCAAGCAGTAACGATTAAATCCATGTGGCTACCTAGCACAGCAACTGGCAAGGAGTAGGCTCTGAGAATTCTTAGCTATTAGGATTAATATTAGCATTGCTGTTACTAGCTTTGTAGCTATTCGTGTTTGAATTATTTAGCCAGGACTGAAATAAGCCTAGACTGAGTTCAGAGCACAGCTGAGAAAATCTCTGTTGCTTGTGTGTTTTAACATGGATTCCGAGAGCAATAACCCTGGTCACTGATGCGTCAGCTCAGGAATAAATGCAGGTGGCCCCTGGCAAGAAAAGAATGAGAATATCCCAGATTCCAGCTCCATGTACAAGATGGCTTATTGCTCTTTATAGAGGCCTCAGACAACAAGAGCACAAAGGCTTCCAGAGAGAAAAGCCTGAGATATTCTAACACGTGTATGGGCAGGAACATTGGTAAGATTCTTCAAAGCATATAGTCTCCACCCAAAGAGGACAAACAACTGGTGAAATAAAAGAATTCCCCCTCCCTGGATCTATTTAAGCTGTAACACGCATCTTCTTTGCATTCACTTTAATTTAAACATTGTATGTCAGGCTACTTCCTATGAGATACAAGTCATCTCAGCTCCTTTTTCTTCATCACTCAAGAGAAGGCATTGAAGGAGACAAGGTGCGGGGGCTGTTTTATCGCCGGGCACTGCGCCCTTTCTGGAAGCATCGCCCACCCTAACTGGTGCGAGACGAAGAAGTGTTTTCTGATTTTTGTCTAGAGCAGTAGCCTCCAAAGTGGAAAGTAAGCAGGAAAAAAGACAACATTAGATCTTCTATTTATACTTATTTTCCTACTAAAAATAAGAAAGAAATTAAACTGTGTTATATTTTAATAAGCAGCTTGACACTTGTCTCACTCGCTCTGCGCCGGTTGCATATGGCATTACAGAAATGCCGAGAGAAGATGGGAATCCTACGGCTCAGAGGGATCGGGGCTGGGGGAAGACAGCGGAGTTCTCACTGCCTCTCGCTTACAGCTTACCGAGTTTTCTCGCCCTCCACATGCGCCCTGTAACGTGGATTCGCAGACTGCATTATCCTCTCCCAACTCTAGCAGCTCTCTCCAAAACCTCTAGTGGCTTAAAGACTCCTACAGAGCAATCCGAATTGAAGGAAATACCAACAACGCAAGCATCTGCATGCAACAGCAGAACATGGCAGAGCCCTGCCCTCTCCCACTCCTGATAGGAGCTTTTTATCAGTTGTGTTGTGATGTGAAAAATAATGGTGACCGACTCATATCTGTCAAGAAATCGAACAAAAAATAAAGTTATCAAGAAGATTATTTAAAACATAAATTTCCATTTGGATCCATAGTCCAATATTTTTTGTGCTAGAATGTAGGCTCCAGAAGGGCAGGGATCTTGAGTTTTTCTAGGTGGTTTCCTCATATTCTTAGTCTGGCATGTAGTAGGTGTTCCATAAATATATACTTTTTTATTTTTTGAGACTGTCTCGCTCTGTTGTCTGGGCTAGAGTGCAGTGGCATCGCCATAGCTCACTGCAACCTCAGACTCCTGGGCTGGAGCGATCTTCCTGCCTCAGCCTCCCAAGTAACTGGGACTACAGATGCACACCACCACATCCAGCTAATTTTTCTATTTTTTGTAAAGACGAGGTCTTGCTCTTGCTCAGGCTGGTCTCGAGCTCCGGGCCTCAAGCCATCCTCCCGCCTCAACCTCCCAAAGTGCTAGGATTACAAATGTGAGCCACTGTGCCTGGCCCATAAATATCTATTAATCAATGATCGAATCTATAATGATGAATGGGGAAGATTACATTTTTCAGAAATGGCCTCAGCCACATCTCCCATCCCATATGCTGGCCTATCATGCAATCTTGCTGTCCCCTCATCAAAAGTAGGTGTAGTCTAATTCCCCAGCCCTTGACCAGGGGCAGGCTTATAACTACTTTGATGGATAGATTACAGTGGAAGGAAGGCCATGTGACTTCAGAGGCTAAGTCAAGACAAGCCACATGGCTTCCCTATCTGCTTTTCCTGAGATGCTCGTTCCGAAGGAGGGAAGCTTCCATGCAAGAAGTCTAGCTACAGAGGGACCACCATTGGGAAAGGGTCACTTGAATGCTCTGGTCAACAGCCCCAGTTAAGCTTCCAGGGGTGCTGGCCACACAAATAGGACAATTTTGACATCCTTCAGGTGACTGCAGCCTCAGCCAACATCAGACTCTACTACATGACAAACTCTAAGTAAGAACCAGCCAGCTGAACCTTTTCCTAATTCCTGACCTAGAAATCATGATCAAAACAAAATTGTGAGTTTAAATCACTAAATGTTGGGATAATTTGTTACACAGTAGTAGGTAACTGAAACAACTAACTAACCCACAGGAATGTCAAGCACCTACCCCCATTTTAATAATATCTTAAACCATATAAAAATGTAAACATGTTGCTTAGCAAAAGGTACCATAAATTAAGTAAGACAAACAATGGACTAAGAAGAATATTTGTGACACATATTACAGACTTATAGTTAACCCTTAAAATACAAAGCGTTCCTACAAATAAATAAGAAAAACACCAGCAACCCATTAGCTAAATGGCCGATTACAGGAAAGGAAATTCAAATGGTCCCAAAGCACCAATAAAAAGAGCAACAACGACAACAAAAAACAAGTATGTTTCACCCATTAAACTGACAGTACCAAGTACAAAACATTCTGGGATGGAGGTGATTTGGAGGAATAGAGTTGTAAGAATGTGAACTCATGTAAGCTTTTTGGAAAGTAATCTGCTATGTTTATTTAAATTAAAATTATATATACAGTTTGACATAGCAATCCTACCTTTGAAATATACCCAAAGTAAAAATGTGTAACAGTATGTTAAAAAAATGTGTGTATATGTATATAGACATATATATTAATCCATACATACATGCATTTGTGTCTGGTTGTAAGGCGATAGGAAAAGAAATAGAAGGATATGTATTAGCTGTTAATATTCATTACTCTAAGAGAGAAGGAGAAGGAAAGGGATTGAGAAAAAAATTGCTTCTACACTACATTGCTATCCTTGCTGTAATGAACTGGTATTTGTTTTGTCATGTTTAAAAAATGAAGAAAGAAAATAGAGACCTTGTAACTTCACAGTGTGATTTTAAAACAAGTCACATGTCAATCACATCCTTCCTTCTCATGAAGAGAAGTCTGTAGCCTTTAAAAGCTGGTGTTGCAAGTGGTGGATCCCTGTACTTTTCCAGGCTCTAAGGAGGAAGCACTGAGGAAAAAGAGATGGAAGAAGGAGGAAGATGATGCAGAAAGTTCAATTCTTGGAATTTGGCATTTCAAATCCATGGGAAATAAACCAAATAGGCGAGAAGCAACAATAAGAATTCTCACATAAAATATCTTCTATTATACTCTCCAAATTAGAAACATATTTGAGATTTGCCAAGTACATATTTTCTAGTACTTAAAAAAACGAAAATATGCAATTTAGATAAATACTGAGAATAATTTTTAAGTACCTACTGGCTGTCAGTCACCTTTCAGCTGCTTTCAAATATTGATTTAATCCTCAAAACATTCCAGTGGTTGAGTCAACACTCCTAGTCATGTGCAACTTTGTTTGAAATGTTTAATACTACCATGGGCCAGTCCAGTTTCCGAGGGGGATTCTTCTGGCGTACAAGGGAATTTTGCCCCAAGGAGATGTTTTATTTGGGATTCTATTAGCAGCAAGAGTCAAAATGTAACTTAATCTGACTTAAGCAAAAAGCAGCCTTTATTGCCTTACATATCATGGAAGTTTGTGTGATAAGCCTACCTCACAGGGCTAGATTCAGAAATTCCAAGATTTCATCTGGATTCTTTCTCTCCCTATTTTTCATCCCTGTTCACCTTAATGTTGGCTTTATTCTCTGGCTGACTCTCCTTTCGTAGTGACAGAGCCCCAGGCTTGCATGCTATGCACTTTGTGGCCCCGGTGGAAAGACGGCTTCTTATTCCCAATAGGTCAATGAAAGTACTTGGCATTGGCCACATTTGGGTCAGCTGTCACACCCGGAGCCAGTGGGGAGGAGTCATATCTATTCAAACCCCATGAATTGGGATGAGGGAGGAAATTTGAGATGTTATTATCAGAAGAAGGACTGGACTTGGGGTAAGCAAAGCAACATACATCTTTTCCAGGAGATAACAAGAGGGGGTGATTTGGGCCATGGAGTCCCCAGACCGTCTACAGACCATCCTGTAACACAAAGCCTGCCACGTTGTGAGTATATGAATGAGAAATCGAGGAGCCCCAGGAATACTGAGGTCACACAAGGATAGTGAAAACATCTGGGCTGCTGATTCAAAATCTGCATTTGGAATCTTCCAGTGAATCCTGTGCTCTTCAGAGTTTGAGAGCCCTGGGATCTGAGCTCTGTTAAAAAGGATACCCTTGCTATATCTGTCCACAAACCTACATGCTTAATAAGAGGACATTTAAGGTAGTGCTGATGAACACGAGCTCTGCAGCCCTCCCGCCCTACCACCTGTTAGCTTGTGATGCATGCAAGTGATGTAAATTTTCTGAATTTCATTTCCTCATCAGGAAAATGTACCTGATTACCAACTGCATGGACTTCTGGCCAGCATTACCTGAAACAGTGTTTTCTTTAAGAGTTGGATAATATAGCAGCTGAGAGGGTGGGGAATGAAACTAATCCCTGTGCTTGGGAGGAGACTGCTCTCCTGCTCACTGGCTAGGTGAGCCTGGACAATTTATTTAACTGTTCTGAAATTGTCTCCTCTCCCAGGAAGATGTAAATTGATAGTAATACTTGCCTCCCATGTTTTTGTGGGATTAACATCACAGATATATTGAACCGTGCCTGGGTGATAGCAAGCACTCAACATATGGTAGCTGCTGGAGCTATGAAGGTTCTCCCCTCACTCAGATGCAAGTCCCATGAGGACAAGGATTTTAATCTTGGTTGATCTGTAACTTAGAACAGTGCCTGGCACATAATAGATGTTCAATAAATAGTTGTTAAGTAAACAGTTGAACACTTGTCATCAATTCAGTGTCATGTCAGCCCTCAGCCTTGTCTTCCACCACTTTGCGTATTTCTCAGTATTTTTGATTAAGATTTTATATTCATTGGATAGTTGTCAGTTACCTATAATATTTTGTTTCAGGTACTCATCTACACCGTGGAAACAGAGTCATGAACAAGACATGCAGAACAGCAGCTCTTGGGAGTTTATATTGCCCTGGAGAGAGGGAAGGGGATTATTTTACATCAGATGGTGGCAAGGTCTAAGAAACAAACAAGTACAGTGATGACAGGGTGTTGCGGGCAGCGGGGGGTATGGTCGGGGAATCCTCTTGAGAGGTGGCTTTTGAGCAGACCGTGGAAAGATGTTAAGGAGCAAGCGTGGAAAGGGACAGTAGAGGGAATTCAAGGTAGAAGTCCCGAGGTGGTGTTACGGGTTGAATTGTGTCCCCACAAAGATATGTTGAAGTCCTAACTGCCACTACCTGTGAATACAGGGCTTTTACAGATGTAATCAAGTTAACATGAGGTCATAATTGATTAGGGTGGGCCCTAATCGAATGACTGGTGTCCTTATGAGAAGAAGAGATGTAGAGACATACCAGGAAGATGCCAAGCGATGACAGAGGCAGAGATTGGGGTGATGCGTCTACAAGCCATAAAATGCCAAGGATTGACAGCAATACCAGAAGCTTAGAAAGTCATGGGATAGATTCCCAGAGAGCCTTCAGAGGGAGATAGCCATGCTAACACCTTGATTGCAGACTCCAAGCCTCCAGAACTGTGAAAGAATACATTTCTGTTGTTTTCAGCCACCCAGTTTGTGGCACTTTTTTACAGAAACTCCAGTAAACTAATACAAGTGAGAATAATCTTGGTAGGTTCAAAGGACCGAAAGGAAGAACAGTGACAGTGGACTGCACAGGAGACAGTCAAGAAATGGAGAACATCACATTAAATGAAATTGGTCAGGCACAGAAAGATAAATGCCATATGCTCTCAATCATATATGGAAGCTAAAAAAGATCTCATAAAAGTAGAGAGTAGAATAGCGGTTACTAAAGGCTTAAAAGGCAGGGGGAATAGGGAGAGATTGATTTAAGAGATACAAAAGTACAGCTAGATAGGAGAGACAACTTCTAGTGGTCTGTAACACTGTAGGGTGACTGTAGTTAACAATAATTTATTCTATATTTTCAAATAGCTAGAAGAGAGGATTTTGAATATTCCTAAGACAAAGAAATGATAAATGTTTGAAGTGATACATATGCTAATTACCCCAATTTGATCATTATACATTGTATTTAGGTCCCCTACTATATTGTATTGCAGTCTGTCTTTCACTCCCTATTAATATTTGATTTATATATTTGGGTGCTCTGATGTTGGGCATATATATATTTACAATTATTATATCCGCTTGCTGAATAATGATCCTCTTTATCATTTCACAAGGATCTTCTGAAGAAGACACCAAAAAGTAGGAAGAGATCCCATGTTCGTGGAAGGGAAAAATTAATATTGTTAAAATATTCAATGCAATTTCTATCAAAATACCAAAAACATTCTTTGCAGAAATAGAGAAAACAATCCTAAAATTTGTATGGAACCACAAAAGATCCTGAGTAATCAAAGCGATCCTTAGCAAAGAAAACAAAGCTGGAAGCATCATACTACCTGACTTCAAAATATACAATAAAGCTACAGTGAGCAAAACAGGATGGTTCTGGCATAACAACAGACACATAAACCAATGGAACAGAATAGGGAACCCAGAAATAAATCTACACATTTATAGCTAACTAGTTTTCAACAAAGGCACTAAGAACATACACTGGGGAAAGGACAGTCTCTCTAACAAATGATGCTGGGAAAACTGGCCATCCATATGCAGAAGAATGAAAATAGACCCCTATCTCTCACCATATAGAAAAATCAAACCAAAATGGATTAAATCTTTAAATGTAATACCTGAAACTCTTAAACTTCTAGAAGAAAACATTGGGGAAACACTTTGGGTAATTGATTTTGGCAAAGATTTTTTGATAAGACCTCAAAAGCACAGAAAACAAAGCAAAAATAAACAAAGGAGATTGCGTCAAGCTAAAAAACTTCTGCACAGCAAAGGAAACAATAAACAAAGTAAAGAGATAGCCTACAGAATAAGAGAAAATATTTTCAAAGTATACATCTAACAAGGGATTAATAACCAGAGTACATAAGTAACTCAAATAACTCAATAGCAAAAGAACAAATAATCTGATTTTCAAAATAGGCAAAAGATCTGAATAGACATTTCTCAAAAGAAGGCACACAAATGTCCAATAGGTAGGTGACAAAATGCTCAACATTACTACTCATCAAAGAAATGCAAATCAAGACCACATCATCTCACCACAGTTAGAATGGCTATTTTCAAAAAGAGAAAAAAACAACACATGCTGATGAGGATACTGAGAAAGGGGAACACTTGTACACTGTTGGTGGGAATGTAAATTAGTATAGCAGTTATGAAAAACAGTATGGAGGTCCCTCAAAAAATTAATTTACATATGATCTGGCAATCCCACTGCTGAGTGTATATCTGAAAGAAAGGAAATCAATATATTGAAGAGATATCTGCACTCCCATGTTTATTGCAGCACTATCCACAATAGCCAAGATATGGAATCAGCCTAAGAATCCATCAACAGATGAATGGATAAAGAAAATGTGGTATATACACACAATGGAATACTATTCAGCCATAAAAAAGAATGAAACCCTGTCATTAACAACAACATGGTTGGGACTAGGGGACATTGTGTTAAGTAAAATAAACCAGGCATGGAAAAATGTTCTCACTCGTATGTGGGAGCTAAAAAAAAATGAACTCATGGAGGTAGAGAGTGGAATGACAGTTACCAGAGGCTGGGAAGGGTGGAAAGGAGGGGGAATGAAAAGAGGTTTTTTAATGGTAAAAACACACAGTTAGACAGAAGGAAAAAGTTCTAGTGTTAACTAGTACAACAGGGCAACATAGTTAACAAGAATTTGTAGCATATTTCAAAATAGATAGAAGATTTGGAATGTTCCTAATGTAAAGAAATGATCAATATTAGAGATGATAAATATCCCAAACTCACTGATTCGATCATTACACATTGTATGTATGTATGCATCAAAAAAAACACATGTACCTCATAAATATATACAACTATTATGCATCAATAAAAATTAAAATAAAATAAGGTAAAGATATAAATTTTGAAGTTTTTTTAATTTTAAAAAATTTTTAAAAGGAATTCAATATGAAAATAAAAAGAAAGAAATTAGAGAAAGACAAAGAGTTAGGAAGAGGAAGGCTCAGTAGGACCTGGTGGACCATGGTGAGAACACTGCCTGCTACTCAGCCAGCAGTGGGAAGTCGAGGGAGGAAGGGTGGGTAGGGGAAAGATGTGATCTGCTTATGTTGTTGACAATCACTCCAGCACCTATGATATGGGGGCACATGATGAAGCAGGAGGATCAGTTAGCCTGGAGATAGTCATCGCTGTCAAGAGCACAGGGTGGTTTTTATTACCCTGGCAGCAGCATCCTTTCATGCTGAGAGGGACCATCAGCTGAGTTTAGTGAGCCCAAAAGCATCCTGTGGAACCAGGAGTTGCTCAGGAAGCATGTCACATGCTCATTTTTCTTGAGCCTCCAGATCTTTCTACCTCTAATCATAATCTGCCATCTTTTTCCCATTCTAAATTCACTAAGAGGCATATTATTTTCTGTGAACGTGGACACACCTGTACATGCACACATATGCATTTTGCACACTGCTGTAAATTAATGGGTCATATTCAAAGGAGAAACAAGTATCGATTCCTGCTACGTATGGTCAGCCTATGTTTTCTCTTTCTCTCTCTCTAAGCATGAAAATATTGCATTTTGTATTTTTCCCCCACTGTGATCATCCTGTTTTTGTGACTGTGTATTAGTTACCCTGGCAACATAGTAGACTTGGATTTGATTGGCCAGGTTGTCAGGTTCATTGTGAGAGCCAGGGGCCCAGTTTTGAGCGCTAAACATGTGCATGTTTACCAGAGCTGCACAGACAAGCTTGATCAGGAAAATCGGATTAAGCAGAACTTCTACATCCTCTCTGTCTGCCGGGGAGACCCTTCCTCCACCTGCTGTGTAAATGTCCCTTGTACTGATTTTGGGAAGATGCAAGGGCTCATCTATATCTTTTAAATATCTGTTAGAAAATGTGCTTAGCATTGGTATGTTCAGCCCATGGTGCAGAATGTATTTATTCGTAATGAGAAATTAATTCTCAACGAAGCTTAGAGAGAATGGTCCAATTGCTGGACCGTGGGATTAAAACCTGTTACACAGACTTAATTCAGACTTGCTGTGCAATCTTAAGTAAGTCACAAAGTCAGCCAAATGCTTCATTTTCTGTAAATAAATTTCATTCATAAAGAAAGAGCCTTCTTTCTCTTAAGAATGAGGTCCTAAGAGCATAGTACACTAACAATCTAAACTGGGATAAAATTGTAGCCTAGTTCTGCCAACTATTTGATCATTTATTTAATCAATTTATCAGATGCATGCTTTACTTATTAGAGTGTAGCTCTATTCATTTACCACTTCCCACTTAGGGGAAGGAAACAAACCCCTACCTATAGCTAAAAATCTTTATTAGCCAAAGAGTAAATAATCCCAACACAGAATAAAGTTAGGTATAGGCTGATGCCTACAAAAGTAATAACTGTATTTTTCTTATTTTTCACAAATTTCTAAGTAGCCATATTTGGCTCACTTTTTGTAATCCTTTTGTTTTCAAAGGAAGAATATCACTGATGCCTGGATCTACCGTACTCTCTGTGTTTGAACATATTATATTTAACAGTGCTATGTAACCAGCATAGTCTTAATATAGATGTAAAAGTCACTGGCAAGCAGTCGTTTTTCACCTGGGTTAAGTGTTACAGTATGTTCAGCTCCGGTAAAGCTAACATTTAGGCTGTCCAATTCAAAGAAGAAGAAGAAGGAAAAAAAAATAGTCTGAAGGGAAAAGAGACAAGAATCACATTCCAAATATTCTTTCAAAAAGATGATTGCATAGTAATAATTCCTCTGTTAAAGTTACTAGAAAAAATGTGAGCCTTCTAAACCTCATACCACTCCCCTACCCCCATGCTACCCTCATGCAGGAAAAAAAATGCCTTGTTAATCACTGCATACAGCAACAAGAGTATGATCAGGGAACCAAACAGCTCCTTCAGGGTTTAGCCAATTTACCAAGTGATATTAGCTTTCAAACATCACATGCTTTCTAAGATATCTTGTGCAGTTGAATTTTGTTAGTGAGTCTTGTTTGCAAGGCTATCAGTAGTGCATATGGATTAAATGTTGTTTACAAATCTGCTAATTTGCTTGCACATAGCACAATGACATAGCCTTAGATTTACCCGAGTAGCGTTAATTTGTTAAGTGTAAATATTTTAAATATAGCCCCATTTTTATCATTCTACTTTGGTCCATCTTCATTATCTAACACATTCAGAGCCCCCCAATATGGAAGCAGCCTGGGACTCTTGGCCCCCTAAGCGGCCTGCTTGCTATAGGATTTGCGTGCAAGGAAGGTTCTTCTGGGAATGCCCCTGTCTTGGCCAGGAGGCAGGAAGGTAAAAAGAGGCTTCCCCTCCAAGCCCTGGCTTTGGGCTACTCCCCCCGACTGGTCTTGTGGCCTCCCTATTTGGAAGCCACTCTCTCCCACCTCTCCTTTCCTAGAACTCTGGGCCCCAGACAGGCATCCAGAGTGCCACACTGAGATTTTCAAAAAAGACAGAGAAGAGCAAAAAAAAATAATGAAAAACGCAATGTAAGTCTGTGGGGATGGAATTAGCTGAAAAGAAAAAATAATAAGGCCAGGGAGGGAGAAAAAGTGGGAAACAACAACAAAACCTCATTTGGAGCCAACAGAGATCATCTGAGGGAAAGCAGAGAATGGAATCCACATGAAAGGTTCCGTGCGAGTCCGGGGAGAAGACAAGGCCTTGTGCAGAGAGACAAAAGGACACAGGCATTAATAAAACAGAGGGAAAAATGAAAACGCAACACAAAGCCCTACGGTTCCACATACAAGCCAAGGTACGTACACATGCCAATAAAAGCAGGGAAATGGGGAACAAAGGATGTCATAGCAACCTCAACGAGCCCTGTTGTGCTACGGGCTGCGGCACACATGGGCATCCATCAAGAAGCCCCCGATACCCAAACCGGATGCTCAGGAGGGGAGGGCTGTGCCCCCATCCAGAGGGATCCCGGCCCCTGCAGTGCACTCTTGCCCTCCTTTCTTTCTTCCTCCCTCCCCCAAATCCAAACCAGGTCTGTGCCAAGCCTCTCCCTTCTTTTAAAAAAAACAGCTGTTTTTCTGAAATGCAGGAAAACATAACCTGGACCCAGCATCCTGATGCTTCCACATCCCCCGAGTTATGTTTCCCAAATTGTTTCAAACCTGAGTAAAGTGGAAGCGTTCCCTTATGCCATCAAAAAATTCCCTGCTCCTTTGAAAACAAAGACAATGCTAATAACAAAAGAAAAAGCACATCAATGTGTTTGATTGCTCTTGCAAAATCAAGCATCCCTCGGTTCGGATTCATGTGGGATTGCGGATGTCCAGCGGGATATATAGCTCATTTACCTGAGCCTAATTCAAAAGAGAAATGCTCATTTCCTTCCACCTCTATCTTCTACTTAAATTATAGGTTTCTTCTTTATTAATAGACCATCATTTCTTTCTACTTTCTTGTGGTTTGAGTGGGGGAAATACCGTGACATTGGAAAGAAAAAAAAAAAAGAAAGGGAAGATGAGTGTTTCGCCAGCAAGACTTAGAACGCTGTGGAAAATAAAAGAGAACTAACTTTTACAGGAACCTAATGGAGATATTGACATGTGTGTCTGGAAATCTAAACTTAGCAAAGTGTAAGGCAAGAACAGGCTTTCTCACTTTATTTCTGTATCTGGAAAGTTTCAGCGGCTGGTACCATATGAATATTTATTAATGCATTGTGAATCAGAACCTGTGATTATTACTCAGACTATCTTTTTACCTTGCAAGCTTCAACTCAGAAGAATAAAAACACATCTGCTTTTGCTCTTCCCATATTTTATTCAATGTTTTAACAGCTTTGCTGTAAATATCTCATCCATTACGATTCAGTTGTGACTATATCGGCTTCACGTCTCCTGTTTTATTACTGTCATCACAGTGAAACAACACACTGTTAATTCTGTTAACTAACAAGTTCATTGTTTGAGCTAGTCAGCGATCTCCCATTTGTTGGGTCCACATGTTAAAAGAGAATTGGTTATAAATCAAAGAGCGGCCTGAGTGAGGCGTGTTCCCTTTGTTCAGATGAGTGGGTCTTTATTTGAAAATGTCATTTAATATGCTGTCATGGAAGAAATGAGTAAATCTGAAGATAGGGCCAAATCCAATCATATTAAACGAAGAGGTTGCACAACCCTTAAAGAATTCAGCTCTGGAATATGCAACACTTAGAGCCTCAGATTCTCTGCATGAAACCTATACCTCCTTTATAGCTCCCATCCAAATTAGACCTTGTAAACCTGTCTTTTTCAAGATTTTTCCAGAGGAAACTTGCTAACATTTTTTTCCCATAGAGGTGGAAACTGAGTCAGTCAGTGTGGTCTGATAGTGAAGAATGTGGACTATCAAATCCAGCAGCCCTGGTTTGCTTCCCATTCTGCCATTCCCTACTTGGTTTGTATGGACTTGAATGATTTAGTTACTACCCATGGGCCTCATCTGCAAAATGGGGGGAGCAGCAACACCTAGGTGGTTGTGATAATTAAATATGATCAATTGTATTTAAACTTCTGTATCAGTCAGGATTCAGTGCAGGAAATAGGAACCACTCTGGATACTTCAAGCATATAATGAGTTAATTCAGGTTTTAGGTGTACACCAGTTACCTGCTATTGTTATGATTGAAAACACATGAACATGCATGCACACACGTGCACACACAGAGACATCATGGTTTAAAACAATGAGCGTTTATTTAAATCACAGGTCTGCAGGTCAGACATTTGTGATAGGCTCGGCAGGGCGGTTCTTCTGGTCATGCTAGGCTCACTGCATGTCTTGCTGGCTATTGGTTGTTGCATCTGAGCCAAATGTGTAATTCTCTAGTGGGATAGCTGGGGCATTTTCCCAGCAGAGAGAGGAGCAAAAGGGCCTCTCCTTGTGTGACACTGACTAGTGTCCCACTGGCCAAAGCAGGTTACATGTTGGGTCCGCAGGCAAAGTTTGGGATAGATAGAATGCCCCACCCAGAGTGCCTGGCTCTTAGGCGACTAACTATCCTGGATTTCCAGGGCCTGAGAGGTTTTCCAGGAAGCAGTACTTTCAGTGCTAAAACTGAGAACATCCAGGACAAACTGGGACAAGTGGCTCACCCTGCTGGCACTGCAAGTTTATTCTACAAGGACATGGCTACAAGGACGGTTGAAGAGTTGGAGCCGTGTAAAATGGGCTGAGAAATTATCTATCAAACTGTTGGAAGGATTGAAAGAGGGACATTGATTTGGAGGTCATGGCACTGTTGTTGTTCCTATACCACTTCTGCTACCATCTCCACTGCCTGTTACCCACGAATCTGGCAAGCAGACACTGGAGCGCAATGTTAGGCTGACACAAGATCAATCTGTGAGCACTGGCTCATCTGCCATTACAGTCACAAAGCGCTATCTCTGCCCTACTCCCACCTTCCCAATCTCCCACAAGAGCAACTAATGACCCTAACCCAGAACTCTGGCTGCAAGGGAATCTGGAAACACGGTACTGCATTGAGCTTCCCAACCTTTCCAAAAAGGAAGGGGAAATGGAATGTGAGAGACTGGATCCAAGCATCTCATGCAAAGGCTTACGTGAACATCTGGCTCGTGGAAGATGTTAACAGTTGTTGTGATGGTAGTGCTCAGGTTCAGTGATAAGACCTGCTACTAATTCTCATGGTCTGTAACCCTCTGCCTGGTTTAGCTAGAATTATAGGGGGATAAGTTACCTTCTAAGATATCTGATTTCTAAAAGGCTACCCTCAAGGGGCAGAATCATTATAAAGCAAATGACTTTTATATACTTCAACTCCCAAGAATAACTAGGGAATTTTAAAGAAGGGACAAGCCTTTTTTCACTTTGTTTTGCTTTAGGCATTATTGAGTTTTTCTTTCCTTTTCCAAAAAAACTTCTCTTCTTCTTCTGAAAATTATCTGGGTATTCTCAACCTTAGAAAGGTTTTGTTTAAATTCTGCATGAAGATTTATGTCAGCTCCCATCACTTTAGCCCAACCGACTTCTTATCATCACAGTGTTATGAAACAAACAAGAAAAAAGAATGAGTTCTGCAAGTATCTGAAATGAGTACCATAGATCTTGGCCTATGTGTGACCTACTGTTAAGAAAGAAAGAAAGATAAAAACCTTTACCTTAGGAAGGTCATTTGGGTCTACTGATTTCAAAACACAAATGAACTGAATTTATTAGGGAACATCCTGGTCCATTAGAGCTAATTTTTCTAAAATACGGTTCCTTAAGGAAAACATACCTTAGTTGTGATTCTAAATCTGTCTCCTGAGAAATCTTGGATGCTTGCCGATCATTTTGAATTCTTTGCCGTCCTTAACTTTCTGGCTGTATGTTAGAAATCATTTTAAATGAATTGAATAAAATTCACAAGTGTTATATGCCAGCAAGTGATGAACTCACAGGAAATATGACTTGGATCCACTTTTTTCATTTTGTTTTTTTCCCCTCATAATAAATAGAAATGAACAAATGTGGATTTAATGACATCTTGGAGTGAGAGCTTTTATTGATATATTATCAGTTGGAAGTGTGTAATGCTCTGGTGAAATAAACTCCATTCTGCATATTTATAACCAGATTGAAAAAGGTGTGTTTGTTATTTTGTGTGACATTTCCTAATGATAGTGAAGTTTTATATACGAAGATATACATGTACCATCATAAAAATGAACAATATTTCAGCTTACAAAATGTTCCTTTCATTGAAGATGTTTTTGTACTTACTTAGTTTCCAATTACTTTTTTAACCTGTGCTCACAAACTTAAAGATACCTTTCCCCATCCTGTAAAGCTGTAAACAGATGCTCCAATTTGTGTCAGTTGACAAGTCCTTCCTTGGACAGCTGAGGCTTTGATCACTAGCTAATTACAGTTTGTACCAGGTCAAACTCTTTGGGTTGTAAAAAATGGAAACTGGCTTAAGAAAAAAGGGAATCCACTGGCTCACAACCAGTGGCTTCAGACACAGCCTGAGGATGGTATTCAAATGATGTCACCAGAACCTGGTAGCTCCCCATCTCTCAGCTTTGCTTTCTGATTTGTGTTAACTTTCCCTTAAGACAAATTACCTCCACAAAGTCGCAAGATGACAACCACTCCAGAGAAGCTTCTTTGTTTCATATCTGGCAGAGAATAGTCTTTTTGTCTCTCTCTCTCTCTCTCTCTCTCTCTTTTTTCCTCTCTCTATACCCCTTTTCTCCCTCTCCATAACAGTTGAAAAGCCAAGGGTCAACCTACCATTAGTTCAATATACACACACTAGAACTACCTGATACACCAACTGATACAGTTGGTGATACAACTGTACACTAAGGGTGTACAACTGATACACCAAGGGTGTATCAGTTATCCATTGCTGCATAACAAATGGACCCCCAAAACTTGGCAGTTTAAAACAACATGCATTTATTATCTTGCAGTTTCTATGGATAAGAGATCCAAATACGGCTTATCTGGGTCCTCCATCTCAGAGTCTTTAGCAAATCACAATCAAGGTGTTGGCCAGGGCTGCAGTCACCTCAAGAGTCAACTGGAGCAAGATCTTCTTCCAAACTTGCTTAGTCACTGCTGGCAGGATTCAGTTCCTTGTGGGCTGTTGGACTGAGAGCCTCAGTTCCTCACTGGCTACTGGGCAGAGGCCACTCTCACATCTTTACCACCCTCTCCATAGGGCAGTTCACAGCAAGGCAGCCGGCTCCATCAGAGCAAGCTAATGATAGAGACGGAAGTGAGTCATTGATAACCTAATCTTGGAAGTGGTGTCCCATGACTTTTGCCATATTTTAGTTATTAGTAGCAGGCGATAAGTTCTTCCCGCACTCAGAGGGAGGAGATTGTACAAGGACACAAATACCAGGAGGTGAGAGCCATGGCAGACACTTCAGAGGCCGCCTGTCACCAAGGGTAATGGCACGTGCTGGTGGGTTTAAGCAGATCTGGGCCCACCACTGGAGCTGAGGGAGAAGCTACCACAACACTTTCTGAACTTTGAGTGAAGGTGACCATCCCAAACAGAAATTTGCATAGGGTTAGGAAATCTACATATGGTTTACATACAGTTGAGTGGCCAAAATTCATGACCACTATTCATGACACAGTCCCATGCTAATTTGTTACTGTGAGTCTTGAGAATAATATGGTAAGTCACTTTTTCCTGACTTTGGTACCTATGACACTGTTTCATGAGTCACAAACACAACATATTCAGAGGCAGTAAGTTGAAACCACAGAAACAATGGTTGCATGACAAAACCCATCTTCACATACTTGAATAGCAATTTAAACGGAGCAGATTCATGTCACAATGACTCCATAGGTTCTAAACAGAGTGTCTGAGATTGAGATTCCTGGACAGTTGAGGCCTAAAGCACACTGTACTACTTTTAAGAACTCGAAAATAATGTGTGTTTATTTTAATTTGTGGTGAGAAGGAAGGGAAAAAGAGTATTTAAAAACAACTGACTGTAGTCATTTTTCTATGCTAGGGATAATTACCTAATTTATATCAGCATTGATGGCTCTTTGCTTAGAAAATCTTCTTGATGGCTTGTTTGGCCGCAAAAGGTGAGTTTGGGGACTTAAGTTGCAAACAGAGGCTAATTGGTCTGTATGATAAAGATGGAGATTTTCAGATGCCCAACATGGAGGGAGACAAAGAACCCTTAGTTGGAACGAGGGCCCAGAGAGCACTGTTTGAGCTTTAAATGTCAGCTTTGGGAACCGCTGACACTGGAGTTATATGATGGTGACAGATTCTGTCTGTTATTTGTTTAATAACCATTCCCTTTTATTGCATGCATAATGAACAATGACTTTTTGTCCAGAGTACAAAAATGTTCAGTGAAATTTTTCTTTCATGGGTTGCCTTTTGGCCAAGTGTAGCCATGCGAGATGACATGTCCGTGAGACAGACCGAGTCTGCCAGTGGCCTTCTAAGAACATGCTTGCTTTCCTAATAAAAGAAGATAGATGCAGTTTGCAGAAGTATTTGTCTCTCTTTTTTTTTCCCCTTTCCTGAATGCAGATAAAACAACTGGTACTAAAGCAACCACATTGTAACCATGAGGATAAAGCCAAGATCATCATAGTTAGCAGCCTGGTCATTGCACAGTCATTAAAGGCACTTCTGAACTTGCTATCATATAAGAAAAATAAACATCTGCTTTTGTTACTTGTAGCTAAGCATAATCCTAACTTAGATAATATTTATCAAATTTATACAGATAGGAAATAAATTACTTGAGAATAAAATTTTCAGTAGTTATCAAGCATTCCTGATCCTCTGATTTCTTTATGTACTTTGTTTTCCCATTTTATATTTTTTCCAATAAACATCAATCTTCAATACTCAGACGGAGCCCTCATTAGGTCAGAAGGAAACCTCTCTGAAGCTCCAAATTGCAGAATTTGAGGAATTGCAGTAGGAAATACATCCAGGAGTATAGCCCTGTATCCCCTAGAAGTTTCTTTCCTGGAATGTGTTATCTCTTGTCAGAGTGCATCAACAAAACAGAACAAATGATCCTGTGTGGCTGACCTTGTTCATGGTCTTTTCAATTCTTTAATACCTACTTCTCACTTAGAGTTCTACCTCAGTTCTTTGTGAAGAAGATGCTGTCATGTGCCATTCTAATCTGTTCATTTAGAACTTAACTTCCCTCCATGTCCTCCTCATAGTGGGATGCAGGGATACACGATGACTTTCATCTATTCATTCAAATGTTCTTTATACACATACTTCTGACAAACTTTGGCGGAAACCAAAATGAGCTTCAAATTGTTCTCAAGAGCATCTTGTAGACATAAACTCTAGTGAAACAAAATGATTCTCAAGGGTCTTATAGAAGAGATAAGTCATCCATCCCCCCAACCACCTTAAATATAAAGTGATAAAGCAGGAAAAGCCACACCAGAGGCAGATATAAAGGCAATGGGGATTCATAGGAGAGAAAATAATATGAGGGCTATCCAGAAAGTATCCAGCCATGTAACATGAAAAATCTTATTAACAATGACTGGATACTTCTAGACAGCACAATTTCTGGAGAATGAGAGGGGTCACACTTGAAATGGAACATTAGAGAGGGGATCAGTGGAATTATTAGGTAGATGAAGTCAGGGAGGCGCTTAATGAATGGCCTTGAATGCCCACCCAAGGAGCATTGGAGAGGCTGTAGGGAGCCACTGAAGGTGGCGGAACAGGGTAATAGGCATCTGTCATGTGAGCTTCCGGAGTGATTTTAGAATGCAGAAGACTTAAAAATTTATAGTTGCTGCTGGCCAGTATGAAGGTCAAACAAGAAGCAAAAACATGAAACACCATACCATTTGTAGATATTAAACTTTTCACTAGGTAAGGGTTCAGAGAGAACCCACCTCTGTGGAAGAGGGAGAATAGAATGGCTTGAATCAAAACACATTTCAATGCTCCACAAACTCAGTTTAGTTCATTATTACAGAAGTATTTCCCACACATTCATATACCAGTTTGTTGAGGCATCTTAAATTCTTTTGAAATAAATGTGTACTATAAATCAAAATGCAAAACAGTGAATAAAATGGTGGTTCATCCTTATTTAAAAATCATTTGCTAATCAGATCTAGTTAAAATCGAACTCGAATGCTCACAGGGGGATGTGAATGTTGTCCCTCTAAAGGGACAGTAGCTTCCTGGGGACATGTGGGAATGCCTGGTGTATTCAGATCTGATATTTCAAGAAAATAGGAAATTTAGATTTGTATGTGAACTGTCCTAACTATTGGCTCCATAAAAACAAAATATACTAAAACAAGTGTGCTGGCTAAACAAAACTTATTTGCAGGCTGGATTCAATACACTGGCCACCATTTTGAGATTTTTGACTTAACAGTTATACTTCTAAAATCAACCCTATGAAAAGAATACAAAATACCAAAGAAAAATCTACATACAAGTTAAAACTTGTAAACAACTCAGTTTAACAAATTTAAAAAGTTAAAAAAGCTATGACGTATCCATTCAATGGACCGTTACACAGATTAAAATAGTTGCTGATAAAGCCTATATATTAAAATGGAAAATTCACACTAAAACGGAAATAGCAGAACTACAGGGATAGTAAAAAGGTTAATGGTTGCCAGGGGGTGGGGGGAGGAAGGAATGAATAAATAGGTAGTGGATAGAGGATGTTTAGGGCAATGAAACTATTCTGTATGATACTATAATGGTGGATATATGTCCTTATATATTTGTTAAAAGCCAACACCAAGAGTGAGCCCTAATGTAAACTGTGGACTTTGGGTAATAATGATGTGTCAATGTAGATTCACCGATTGTAACAAATGTAGCACTCTGGCACAGGATGTTGAGAGTCAGGGAGGCTGTGCACGTGTGGGGACAGGTGGCATATGGGAACTCTCTATTTTCTCCCTCAATTTTGCTATGAACTTAAAACTGTTCTAAAAATAAAATCTATCAAAAAAGCAGGAAATAAAATTCTTTAAGCAGCATAATCACAAGTATATAAAACATAGTTATAAAATTTATACCTATCAATGACTATTAGAAAAAATACATTTATTTACTAAGTGTCTTTGAGAGGTGGTGTTATACATAAATTTTTTCTCTAGCTCTATTTTCCAAATCTCCTTCAGTGAGGAAATTGTGCAAGCTATACAGACAAGTGTAGGACCATAAAAATGATCGTGTGAGCTGCAACTGTGCAAAGCCATCTTAATAATCAGCAGTAAGAATTCCAACTGTTCCGTGACCTTTAAAAATGTTTGTCAAAATGTTAAAAACTGTTTTATTGCAACTTATAAATGCATAGGGAAATACAAAAATACTAAAACTAATATTTACTTGTACACTACAAATTAAAATATTAGAAACATTGAGAATTAAAGTGTTTTTAATCTCTATGAAAAACTTAAGAGTAGTTTGAAGAGTTCTTCTCTTCTTCTCCTTGTGTAACTTACGATGCAAAGCAAAAACCATTTCCACGCGTTGATGAATTGTCATACTTACTTGTAAGTTTGGATCAGGTTCCCACATTTTGATGTTAGTGCTCCCAACGTTGTAAAATATCTTTGAGAAGTCCTTTGATGTGAAGTTTTTGCCAGCATCACTTCCCCTGGGCCATTGTCATCCTTTCCGTCACAACCACTTTTTTTGATTATTTTAATAAATTTGCCTCCATGAAGTTACTGCGGCGGCACAGGTAGAGTGTCTCCAACCACGGTGGCATCAACATTGCCATGATCAGCTCTTTCTTCAATAACTTCATTTACATTCAATGCACATTTCACTTCCAGCATTACCGCTTTCTGTTTCTTTAATGCACTGTCTTTGCCGCTGGTTCTCTTTCGATTACTCACTTTTATAAAATGTCATGTGGGTTTATCACTGGGAGACAAGGAGACAACACAACTTCATGCTTTGCTGTCTGTGTATGAACCGAATACAGATGCGCAGCGATGGGACACTGGCAGACTTTGAAGAAGTGACGTGATCAGTCACGGAACACGATGTGCATCTGTTATTTACATAGTAATCTGCAGACTGAGGAGCTAGCGGTGCAGTCTGTACTTTACACAATTATTCACAGTTAACATACCATGGTAACTAAAAATCGAACCACATTGTTGGGGGACTGGAGTTATTTAATTAACGCATGGTAACTGAAATTGGCACACATTGGAACCATGCAAAGTAAGGACTGCCAGTACTTCAATTTTGGAAAAATAAACTTTATCATACAATATTCTTCTTCCTTTTTTTGGTCACGGGCAGGCCTGAAGACTAAAGATAGACTACTGAAGAAGACACACTGCTGGTTGAGTTCAGTTGATTTATGGCCCTGAAAACCTCATGGAACATTTCATAATGCCGTTTTGTTCTCACTCCCTGTGAATACGTACATCTGGAGACATATATATTTATGGAAAATGCTAAATATTTTTTCTCCCCTACCTTATGTCTAAGTAGGTCATGTTAGCAACACTTTGAATAGTCCTTACATTTCAGCCCATGTATTTTCAAGAGCATATTGAGTGTAGCTGCAGGATACCCACAGGTAGCAATAGTGAGTGTCTCCCACCTCAAAGTCCTTTAAATATGATTTTTTTCTCCAGGAAACTGCAATATCATGGATCAAAGCACTGAAATGCAAAGTCAACTTAGAAACGAAATTTTAAAAGCCATCTGATTTTCTTATTAGATGCAAAATGGATAAAATTCAATAACTTTAAGTGATTTTTATAATAACAGAAAATTAACAATATAGCAGTAGAAAGGAAAATCCTTAACAGGATAAGCACCTATAGCAAACATCATTCTTAATGGTTGTCTATAGCAGGCTGCTATAACAAACTACCATAGACTGGATGACTTACAAACAACAAGCGTATATTTCTCATAGTTCTAGAGGCTGGGAAGTCCAAGATCAAGGCATCGACATATTTGCTGGTGAGGGCTCACTTCCTGATTTATAGATGCTGTCTTCTCACTTGGCCTTACATGGTGGGAAGGGTGAGGGAGCTCTCCAGGTCTCTTTTATTAGGGCACTCATCTCATACCTAATCACCTACCAAGTCCCCACCTCCTAATACCTTGGGGGTTAGGATTTCAACATATGAATTTTGGAGAGACATAAATATTCAGTCTGTAGCAACTGTGAAAATTTAGAAGACTTGCTATCAAAGCTAGCAATAAGACAAGCATGCCCATCACTGTTATTGTATGAGACTGTCCTGAAGTTCCCCACCAATACATTAAGGAAAGATAAGCAAGTTGGAGGCCTACGGTTTGAAGTATACAAATACATCAACATTTGCAGCTGAGACCATCAATCAGGAAAATAGAGTCAACAAATGATTGCAACTGGGAGGAGTGTTTGTCAAAGTTGGTAGACATAAGATGGGCACTCAAAATGTCCTGGACACTAGAAATAATCAATTAGAAAATGTAAAGAAGCATCAATGTGATTCCTAAACCCACAAAGCTGGAAGTAACCAGATAGGCATTAACACAGATAAGCAAATACGTGAATACTTAGGGGACGAAGTGAGCCACGAATTCAGGGACAGTGAGACTCACAGAGGACAATATTAGCTATGCCCAGGCAAACACTGTCATGTGACATGGATATGTCAATACCGTGAAACCAGATAGTACCCGAAGCCATTACATTTCTTAATTGTATGTAACTAAATCACCCGAGGTCACCCGATTTCTTAAGATTTTATTAAATTTGCTTTGTGCCCTTTGTTTAACAGTTCCTGAACGTTCAAGGCAACCTAATAATTTATCAAGTTCAATCAATGACAGTTCATAGTCTGAGTCAGAATTTTTGAGCCCATTAGCAAAGAATCATAACTTTCCAGGAAGGCAGACTTCTCCTGGGCTCAAACTCTCTCCTTTCCCTGAATGTTGAGAGCAAGATGCTCATGGTTTTCCAGTGTATTGCTGGTTGCAAATCCTATTGAGAGAATTTAACCATTTGAGTCATATCCCCCTGCCCAGAAAAAAATGCACATTCATGAAAATACTGCACACATATTTCCAAGGGGTTTACAGACCTCCTGAATCCTATCCAGGGAACCCCAGTTTAAGCATCCTTGCTCCACAGCATGTGGCACCTCTGTTTCTAGATGCATAGGTGCTCCTCATAGTGGTTCAAAATAAAAAAGCCCTCCTCATGGGCTTCCTGGGATTGTATCTCAGCTTGGTCCTTAATCATTTGTGTGACCTTAGTTATATCACTTAACCTATTTGGGCCATAGTTTTATCATTTGCAGTGGGGATCTTAACAGTCTCCACCTCATAGAGTAATTATGAAAATCAAATAAGACAAAAGAGGGAAAGCTGTTGGCACGACTCCTGCCACATAACAAATGACCAATGAACGTCAGTTATTATTATTTCATTATTAACTATAGTGCTTTTTAAGATAAATGTCCTTCATCATCTATACCAGAGTTTTTCAACCCTGGCACTATTGACATTTGGGGCTGGATGTTGCTTTGCTGTGGGGAGGTGTTCTGGGCTTTGGGGGATTGTCCCGCAGCATCCCTGGCCTCTCCCACGAAGATGCCAGAAGCATCCCCATGGTTGTGACAGCCAAAAATGTCTCCTGACATCTGCAAATGTCCCCGGGTGGGCACAACCAGCCCTCCCTGATTGAGAATCAGTGTTCTATATTGATTATATGGATATTTTTGAGGGGTATTTTTATGGCAGAGAAGAAAGTAATCACAATATTTAAAACGCTACCGTTGTTAAGGGAAGCTCAGTGAAGCCAAGAAATGTGTACTCAAATGGAGAAGAAAGGGCGGGCTCAAGGTGGGGAAGAGGAATAGTACAGCTGAGGCTGGAGAATGGTAAGCCTCAATCTAATGTAGATGGGAAAAGGTGATTAATATCAAACATAGGGGTTGTGAAAGAAATAGAAGGAAAAAGAACTTTTGGCAGTGGAAGAAAACAAATTGGAAACTCTTTCAGGAAAAAAAAATGGCTTAGCCTAGAGAATACACAACGTGAATAACACCTGGAAAGAGTCAGTAGACACTGAATATGAAAAACAGGGAGGAAATGAGGGGAATGGTTCTATGGATTCCACGAGAGGTCAACACCACTGATTCAGGATGAGACTGCTGGAGAGAATAACTTGATGTGGAATTAAATAAAGGGTAGAGCCAGGGGATAAGACACAGAGGCTTAGAAACCTTGGATTAGGACCAAGGCTGATGTTGCACTGAGACCCTGAGTATCAACTTTTTAAGAGACTAACACAGTACACTCATTCCTGCAACAAATAAAATTGATGCCTTTCGTGTATAGTCTATATACTATAGTAAAGTTGTTTTGCATTCTAAATAAATAAGTTTTTTAGGACTCAAAGACTCCCTGCAAAAAAGAAGAAGAAGAAGAAGACAGGTCAGAAAAGTTAAAAAATCAGCCCTGATCATAAAGTGCACACTCTTCGGATGAGACGCATGACCCTTCCCTTGAGTGGTGGCGGCAGAAACTTGGCATTTCAGTGTTGATGTTGGTAATGAGTTTACTGAGCACTTCTGAACACTTCCCATATGTCAGGCAAAATTATTCACCTGTTTTATATCATTTCGCCTCACAACAACCTTCTGCGGTAGCAACAATTATGACCCCCACTTCACAGATGAGGAAGCCAAGTGTTTGAGAGGGTAAATGCTTGTCCCTAGGCTACGTAACTACCAAGCAAGGATTTAAAGCCCAGTAGTCAGTCTTGAAGACTTGCTCTCTTGGCTCCTGGGCTGAGCTGTCTTGAGGCTTCCACCACCTGGGAGAGTTTGGGTGCCAAATTCACCTTGTCCCAGTGTGTGCAAGCCAGGGCTAATCAGATTAAGAATGCTTGAATAATGTGGCTCTACTCTGTCTAGCATTTATTTTTATTTCATTAATATGTCACTTTGCAATTGAATGGTCCCTTAACATGTTAGTTGTATCACTGAAGGTGACAGTAGATAGAAAAAGAGGGGGAGATATTCAAGTGGGAGAAAGTAACACAGTTTTCTGCATCGTTAGTTCATCCTACAATGGTTTAAACCAATCTACAGAAGAATATTTACTGAATAACTACTATGTGCTATAATGTATGCCAGGTATTTTCATGTAAATTATTTTTACTTATACTGACATTTTAAAAAAATGTTTCAATATTGGCATCACTATCCTCATTGTTCAGAGAGCAAACAAAGATAACTCAAGCCTCAAGAGAGGGAGCTGATACTCAGACCAATCTAGACCTGACTCCAAAGTCTAAAGTTTTTTCATCAGATCGAAACAAACACATTAAAACTGAGAATTCTATGCTCTGACATCTTTTCCTTGTCTCCAAATTTTTTGCCATGTGTGACCAATTATCACAGTTGGCTAGAACATGGTGCTAATGAGGCCAAGGTCAGGGGTTCAATTCCCTTATGGGCTGAAACTCAATGCTTCCTTCCCACAGTCACAGGCTGTGGCCTAAACCACAGCTGGGCCCTTCCCAGGAGCATCATATTGAGAAAGTCTTGCTAAATCACAATAACTCCATCTGCACTATTGGAACAATTCAAAACACATGCCATATTGATGGTGTGACTATAGCTATAAATAAAAACCAACATTGTTATTAGTTGGATAAATTAACAATTTTTGCTTACACTCTATAAATTTTAAATGCAGTTTTTATGGCTCAATGAAGCCATGACTTTATTTCAAAAACTCACGTATATAGATGTTTTGAAATTTTGAGATGTTGAATGTATTGAATGACATGTTCAGTAATACCTCAGTTAAACTCATCAGGAAATGAATTATTTAGTATATGTAAATCATCTTCAGATAATGGATGTGTCACCTTAGCACCAAGACATTTTCATATTAAAAATTTTGGTGGAAATATTTATAAATAAAATTCACATTTTTCTGCCTTCTTGAATAGGAGAGATGTAACATAATTTATCCTAGATATCTGTTATTTATAAGAAACACAATTTAAACAAAATGATTTTTTTAAAAAATGGAAATAAAAGTATGGTCAAAGATATACAAAGAAGGAAAGTCAATGTTAACAGTAGAAAAAGTAGAATTTAAAGTTAAAGTAATAGTAAGATAAAGAGGAATATAATGTAATGATAAAAGACATACTTTCCAAAGAAAATACTATAATTCTAAACCTATGTGCACCAAATAATATAACATCTTCCCTGAGTTCCAGCTTTTTCCACCTTCTTGCTATTTTTAGCTAAGTAAGCCAAAGTAATTCCTAACTCAGGGCCTTTGTGGCTACAGATTCCTCTGCCTAAAACTCACCTTATTTGGTTCTCTGTCCAAATATCACACCCCTAGTGAGAACTGACCACTCTATCTGATTTGTCACCTATGATCCTAAGATTTGGATTTATTCAATAACTTATCCCCTATATATAGGAGATCTTATTGCCATGTGAAAAATATAAAGATACCAAAGGCCCTGAATCCACCTGCCCTAAATGTTATTAGATTCCCAAATAGTGTCTACCAACTTCAGAATCCTTTAAACAAATGCACTGTTTATTACCATCCAAGACTTTAGACCGAAAATTCCATAGAAAAATAAGCCCACAGGGTCTCTCTTAGCCCCTTTTCTCAATAACCAATCCTAATCTAGAACATTAAGTTCTTATAGACCACTACCAGTTCTTATAGACCAACTACATATTACACCATATAAGTGCTAAGGATACAGCGGTGGGCAAAACCCATCATGGACTCACCATCTGTAAGGAAAATGGACATTCATTAAAAAGTAGCAATTGCAAATGTAAGATTACAACTGTGAGAATTGCTCTGAACGAGTCCTCTGTAATGAGAGCCTATGATGGGGGGATTGGAACTGCTCAAGAAGTTGAGAAAAATTCTCATGTGGATTGATGCTTGTGCAAGGACCTGAGGGATGAACAGGAGTTCACCAGGTGGAGGTGACAAGGGTAGAGCAGCTGCAAAGATCTTATACCAGGAAAACGCAAAAACAGAGGGAGGGAGATGCAAGATGAAGCTGGAGCAGTAATGAGAAGCCAGATCCTGCCATGCTTTCTGGCCATTTTAAAAGTTTTGCTTGATAGTTTGTTTGTTTTGTAAACTCATTGGGGAGCCATTGAAGGTTTTGCATGGGGGAGCTGGCATGATTAGATCTGTGTTTTGCAAAGATTACTCTGGGCTTTCCTTGGAGAGTGGTTTGAAACGGAGACCAAGAATGAAATTAGTGCACAGCTAGAGGTTCTCAGAGTCCAAGAGGACAGTGATGGTGCCTTAGACCAGAGGAGTGGTGGAAGTGATAGAAATGGGAAAAATAAATGAATTTAGGTGGTATTTAAAAGATAAAAGTGGCAGGACAGCATGGATTGGGTACAGGGGTGGGGAGAGGCAGGTGGCAAGGGTGAGCCCTAGACCACCAGCTTTCCTAACAGGTGCTTTGCCATTCACTGAAAGGGAGCACTTAAGGACAGACAGGTTGGGACATGGGGGGTGGGTTACGACAAGCTTGACTTTGGACATACAGAGTTTGGAGATGTCTCTGTGGTATCCCAGAAATGATGTCCAGGTGATTTAATATGAGTCTAACATTCAAAGGAGCTCACAGGAAAGGGCTGGTTTAGAGACATAAGCCTGAGAGTCTGCAGGATCCTGGTTATGTGGCACCTGGAGCTTATACAATTTGGGGACCCTAATTAAGAACAATAACACAAAAATATAAAATTAGGTACATAAGTGTATATTTATTTAAAATGAAAATAAGAAATCACAACGCATTATAAATTTTGAAAAACTGAAAATACCACTAGTTTCACAAGATTGGGAAAAATAATGTAACAGTTTTAATGAATTGCCTGATACGCCTCCACAAGAGATCTCTTTTCCACATTTCAGGCTGCCTACAATTTGATGATCTTTTCTTATAACAATGATTTTTTTCATATTTTGCATAAAGAATAGTAATTCAGACCTTCCTCTAACATGGTTAATTTAAATTGGTTTCATATTACTGATAATTGGTATACACAAAATAGGTACCTCCATGGACAGGTACTTGCCTTCATGCTACTGCTGCCTTATGCCTTGCAATTCAGAAATTCTGGGACACTTAATTTGACATTTTTTAAAAGAAAAATGCACAGTGTTTTTATAATTGTACACACTGTACTATAGACTATATTTCGGGGGGAAAGAAATTCTGTTTTGCCATGGCATCAGTGAGAAATTCATCTCATCCTCCACTTCCACTTCCACATTTGATGATTGGAAAAATGTTCCAAAGACCAGCTTCTTGCTCCATATATTTTAAAACTTGTGTCTCCTCCACTACTCACTTCTATTGAGTGCTAAGTGCCTGGAAAACACACACAGCCCTACAGAGCCTCTGGCCTTTATCTTTGTATCACCCTATGCTGGGAAAGCTGGCAAAGTAGACATTAGAAATGTTCTGGAAGCTATTCCTATACCAGCACAACAAGCACTAGCTTTATATAAAATCACCTAAAATCACATGTGTATAATCCACTAAACACAAACTAAATGAATTCTCAGGTCTTTCCCTCAGCCCTGTCCAAACACTGCCCATAGCCACCTACATTTGCAAATTGGACGAGAACACACGACATGTGAATATACTGCTGTGGTCCCTCCGGGGCCTGAGAAGGGTTGTGCAAGTGAGTGAAAGACCCTAAAGCTTTAAAGCTTCCCAGAAAATTCATCTCCCATTCTGGGTTTGTATGAGATACCTCTAGAGAGGGCTTCCCTACTTGGGGCTGGATAATTTGGGGCTGGATAATTCTTTGCTGTGGGGGGCTGTCCCATGCATTGCCGGGTGTTTAACAGCACCCTTGGCTTCCACCCGCTAGATACCATAAGGACCCCACTCCCACCCCAGTCTTGAGAACAGAAATGCCTCCAGACATTTCCAGATGTCCCCTGAGAGGCAACACTGCCCTGGTTTAAAATCATTGCTCTAGAAACAGAGTTCAGGGAGAGAATAATTTACATATTTAGTGTAATTTTATTGAATACCTACTATGTTCAAAACCCTATGGAGGCTCATTTTGCATAAGGCCACAGTGCAGCTGGGAAGACACATAGGCAACAGTGAATTTCAGTAGAATGCAGTAAGTGCCATAGCAAAGCTATCAAAGACACTGCAGAACCCCAAGACAAACTTCTTTCCTACTATTCCGGGATCAAAATGACAGGAATTATAAAAGGTGAAATTACTGCATCTGTGTCACCAAAGCATCTCTTAGAAAGTGTGTTCAGCATGGGTGGGACTGCAAACTAGTTCAGCCTCTGTGGAAAGCAATACAGAGATACCTTA
>VBSM01003201.1:6919091-7019479 GCA_008086735.1 Cheirogaleus medius
CCGTAATATTTGTACCCCCATAATATGCTGAAATAAAAAAAAAAAAGAAAATGTGTTCAGCATGATGAGATGGAAGAATCATCTCCTTTTCTTTTTATTCTAGCAGTTATCTTCCTTACTCCACGCTTTTATTTGCAGTCTACAAATATATAGATTGACTCATCCCTAGGAGAGGCTGACAATTTTATTCATAGAAGATTGGCCACAAGGGTTTATCCCAGTTAAATGGAACAGGGAAAAGAGAGGTTAAACCAGTGAGAATTTAGCTGGTGACAGCACTGCATATAATTAAAAAAAAAAAACTCACCTAATTTGACATAAATCATTCCTCTAGAACTCTTGAGATAACCCTGGTATTGTTCTTACCCTATTGTGTTTTCCCCCCACAATCAATTATTAAATCTATTGACAACAAAATAAAAGAATTCGAGGATACATTGAAAATCAGGGCCTATTTCATTCAGGATGTCGTCTCAACTATCAAATGTATTTGTTCACCGAAAGCCTTGGAACAGACAACGTGTCCCTGTGCTGAGCTGTTTGTGTTTCTGTAAAATTAGTAATTGGAGAGGGAATGCCGCTAATTCCCATTTCTCCATCTGAAAGGTACTGCGGGGTCCTTTATCAAATCGAACACTATGTAACTGTGCTCGGCAGAAATGAGTTAACCCATGAGCTCTCCTTTGATTGCATTTAATCACAGGAGCCTCTTAAAAGCATTTTCCTTTAATCTTTTTTTTTAAACCATCACTCTTTATTTTGCTGATCTTAATTTGGCCATTCAGAACTTCTAGAGAGTGCTTTGTGTCCCTCCCGTGGATGAACTAAGCAATTATTACTATAATTTCCACTTATATAGTACTTGATCATTAAAAACTCAGTTTGATAGTTGTAATGTACACCAAGGATTGGGGTGGGGGAGACCCACATCTTAGGGATGTGACGTACATTGTCGGGGGAAAGGGTCTACCTCTAACTCTCCTTAGGGAGAGGCAAAGATATACAATGTAACTAAAATGTCAAAAAAACAAACAAACAAAAAAAACTTTTATTGGGTGGTGGACTGGTGGGAGGGGGAGGAGGGGAAAGGTGTATATGGACATAATGGGTGAGGTGCGCACCACCTGAGGGTTGGACACGCTTGAAGCTCTGGCACGGTGGGGTGGGGGAGGGGTGGCAGGGGCAATATATGTATCCCCAACAATACTTGTACCCCTAGAATAAATAAATAAATAAATAAATAAATAAATAAATAAATAAATAAAAACTCAGTTTGAAATAGGCAAGAATTGGCTTAACATTGTGGTTTCAAAGCAGTGATAACTCAAAATTCATTAGAAAAATAGTGTATGCCAGGGGTACTGAACCAGTGATTCTAGGCCATTACTGCTAGGGGTAAGGGTAAATTTATTTAAATTTTTAAAAATCAGGAAAATAATAATGCAGGTGTCTTGTGGAGATCACAAAACTCACTGAGAGGGGTATGGAACAAGTGATATTTCCAAGATACTAGCTAAGAGTGTGGGCTTTGGGGCTGAGACAGGCCTAGACTGAGGATCTGTGCGTCTCACCTATCAAGGCTCATAGAATCCTTGACAAGTTACTCTACACCACAAGCTATCATCTTTGAATGGGCTTCATCACTCATAGCATGATGATGATTAAGCCAGATCATTCATGGATGGTCAGTCCAACCCTATGCCTGATGTATAAACATGCAAGACATTTTAAGATAAGGAAAAAAAGTTATTACTTTGCCATACGATATCACCACACACACACACACACACATGCACGCACGCACACACACGCGTGCACACTGACATTTCAACCAACCAAAAAGGCCAATTTTATAAAATAACCAAATGTACAGGCTTTTTCTACCCATAAATTGATTAGTTATTAATTGGGAAAAAGAAGGGAGTCGATTCATGGTATGGAAAGAGGTCCATACCATTAGTCAGTTGGTTAGTTACCTGATTGGTTGTTTAGGTAATTGGCTAATTAGTTATTTAGCTTAAGGCTATTCCTCTGGGTTCTCTGGTTCAGGATCTGAAAATCTCAACATTATTGACATTGGGTCCAGATAATTGTCTGTTGTGGGGCTGTCCGGTGCGTTGCAGAGTGTTTAGCAGCATCCCTGGCCTCTACCCACTAGTGTCAGTGGCCCTCCCTAGCCCTAGTTGTGAGAACCAAAAGTGTCTCCAGACATTGTCACGTGTACCCCTGGGCTGAGAATCACTACTCTAGCCCAACATGCCAAATGTTTAATCAACATTAATGTAAATTCCTTCCATCTGCTACTTACTTTCAAATCTCATTTCCCTCCAACCCCTACCCTCATTATTTCTGGAGTTCTCACCTGAACTTAATGACTAAACTGAGTATGGAATTTTGAGCCTCACTAATCATTTTTTAAAAATAGAATTGCCAGTTGTTATTCATTATACTTGTTATTTTAAAATTACGGCCTCAATTTCAAAATATTTGGCAGGGGAGGAGTCTCAGTTATGCCAGAAACTGCAGAAACATAAATGAGTCCCTGCCATCCAGTTTGGGCAATGATACACAAAAGTTTAAGCTTTCAAATGAGGCTAACCAAGCGGAGAATAATGTAATTCTCCAGAAGTGCATGTGTCTGCGTGTGCTATGTGTGTGGAGGAGGGTGCAGTGAATTCTAGTAGTGTCCACAAAACCATTCATGCTAGAAAACTGCCTGCACCAGTTTAGGGCCTCGATGTAGTGAATGGGAGGGTTTCTGGGCTTTTAAGAGTGTTAGGCAAGGGACGGAACAGAAAACACAGAGCATCAGGGTGATGAGGGTAGTAGGAAGGTCCAGGTGAGAAATACCGACATTTGGGGGCAAAGATGTTTAGGGACCTTTATGTATGGCACACCATGCTGATTCAATTGCTAGGTTAGCCCCTTCAAGGAAACCTGCAGTAAGGATTTTCACAATTCCTCAAGGTTTGCAGTCATATTTATGTTCTGTTTTGTTCTGACTTGACCTATTGATCAGGGCCTAGTGATCAGGGCCTCAAAGCCTCACTGCTATATTGCGCTTACACCAGAATCTAGAATTCTAAGATCCATAATGGTAGGGACCCATAGCGGATTTACCAACAAGGTAATGAAGCTTAAGTTCCGGCACCCATCAATTGCACAGGTGCCTTCCCTGATTCTGAATCTAATTGTGTACATGTAATTTAATGTTTTTTCCTAAAGAACCCTGCCCCACCCCATGAAGGTTTCAGTACCTGTGAAATCTGGCTGTTTCCTCAATGGCGACGACGTCTCTTCTGTTCTCTGTACTCTCAGCACCTCCCACAGTGCCTGGAATATAATAGCCACACCATTATGTTTGCAGAGTGACCGAATCAATGAATGAACAAAGGCAACAGTGATTTAAACACTTCGGGAAATCCAGGGAGGCCATAATGGACTGGAGGCCATGATTTATTGCTTACTGATTTAGACGGACAGTAAAAGCCACTGGAGTTCAAAAGAGAGAGAGAGATCACTCCAGACGTGATGAAAAGGAAAGACATTACAAGCCAATCATAGACTCGTAGAGTTTAGTAACAACATCACAATTAACCATAGTAGCTGACACAATAGCGACCGACTCAGAGCTTGGATTCTGAGCCTGAACTCCAGCTTCACTGCTTACCAGATGGAAACCGCCTGGCCACTCTCTCAAAAATGAGGGCAAAACAGTACCTACAGCATAGGAGAGTGGTGAGGATTAGCAATGCCACTTGCAAAGCATGCAATGTGGAGCCCAGCATACAGCAGGCACTCAATAAATGCTGGTTAATATTATTACTGAGTAGTCTCTCTGCATCAGGAAGTGTGCTAAATGCTTTCCAAGCTTTAAGGAGAAAAGTTCCCATAAGTCATAGAGAGAAGTGATCATTTAATGAGCACCACTGTAGTTCATCAGTGTTCAAGGTATTTCACTATGTTCTCTATTGCAAATTTACTGCTACTCAGTAAATTGTTATTATTCCAATTGTCTAAGTGTAAACTCGAACTGAGAGAAGTTGTATGCAAAGATGTTAGGTGAGAGAGCAGGGATGAACCACAAGTTACCTGATGCCAACACCAGTATTGCTGCTGATTGATTCACTTCGATTCCATCCTGTTGGCTAAGAGCTCGGGTTCAGGGGTCAGGTTTAAGAGTTCAAATCTTGGCTCAGCCTTGCCTGAATCTCGGCAACTTATTTGACCTTTTAAGCCTCAGTTTTCTTATCTGAAAAATGGAAAGACAATAGTGCTTACATCATGGGGTTACAGAGAAGATTAAGTGAGATAATGCTTGTGAACAACCTGACTTGGTGCCTGCCAGATATATAGTGAATGTTCAATACATCTTAATGATTGTTTTGTCCAAAATTATAAACAAATAGAAAGTTCTATATTTACTATCTTGCCCTCAAGGCATGCCCTAAGAAAATTTATAAATTGCAAATTCGAATTATGCCCACCCAATTAACTAAAAAGGTCTGGTTACATCACTCATTAGTGTGAACATGACCAATTGACTGGGAACATTCTAGTGGGAAAACTGGGAAGAGAGAGAGTCCGGGATCAGGAGGGAAGGGAATCCCATGAAGATGGGAAGCAGATGCGACTCCTGTGCCACACGGCCACACCAGCCATCACAACGCTGGTCTTGACATAAGTGACTCAGGATCTTGTTGAGGACAGGAAGTTTCCTGGAATAGCAACACTGACCTCGAAGAGGGCAGCCAAATCTTTAGTTTTGAAAGTTATTAATCATTACATGAAATTCCTAGTCAGTGGCAGGGGGAATATTAGTATTATTTAATTTCATTCAAATTATACTACAAAAAACAATTAAGGTGAATAATTATGAAAGTAAGGTCAACTCAATTTTCTATAATAATGTTTTTTGTTACCAGGCTCATTATTGCTAATTCCTTTCATAATCTTTGCCATCTAACCTCATTTGTTTCATTTATAAGTGGCAAGAAATGCACATCATAAAACAGCAATGAAATCCAGACAGCAGCATGTCACTTTGGTGATCTCTGGAGAAAGAAATTATTCTTTCTAGTTAACCTTTTAGGGAGAAACTCGTCTGCATATTCCCAATGTAGGTGTTACATTTGTCAAAGTAAAATATTCCCTGGTTTTTTTTTTATTTTTTATTTTTCAGTCACATATCCTAGCTGGAGAGGGGAGAGTCTCGCTAAAAGTTAAGGTTTTATTCTTCTGTTCTGAATACTTATAAACAAAATGAAAAAGCACTCAAGGAGATTTTAAATGGGCTTTTAGTGAAACCCAAAACACATACAAACACTCGTTTTTAAACATTTAAAATCATTTTGCTTATGCCGCTTTAAAAAAAAGAAAGATTTTTCATGTTCATTACCAAGACACTCATATTTGAGATCCTCGGGATTTAATTTGCCACCATTCCTGCAATTTAAACCTGTTCTGTTTGGGTTTATGAAGAATCTCAAAAACATTACTAACACAGGCATGTCCTACTTTAAAAACTTTATATCTTAGACATAGCAATTTTACTTCTAGAAACTTACTATAAGGCAGGGTGGGCAAACTTTTGAATGATTGACATCCCTGCATGCTGGTGTTTAAATATTAATACTTTGAACATCACTTTTTGCTATCACTAAAGAAACATTCAAGAACAAACATAGTCCTGTGCTCTTGAACTCTACAACATATTAACAAATGTACAAAGAAGGGCGTGCTTACCAATTGTGCCAAGTGCTTTCAAGGCCATGGGCATGAAAAAGGAATAGAGAACAACGGAAGATTGCAGGGGACAGCCAGCATCCCGCCCATGTCCCCTTGGTGCACCCATGACGCCACCTGCAGCCTGCCGGGCAGTTCTCTCACTCACCAAGAGCTTCCTACCTATAGCACTGGCGTCTCTGTGTCATAGCACCTTCTCCACGCAGCGACCATCGTGCTCAGCCCACGGGAGCAGAAGCTGGAAGTGACAAATAATTATCACCTCCAGCATTGACCCCTCCACCTGTGAAGGAGGAGAGCTAGTGGGTAACCACCTCAGCTTCCCAGCCCCTTACAAGGACGACTCCGAGGAGGTTTTACACAGTCCCCTAGAGACTCCCCAGTGGGACTGAGTCCCAATTGCCTACAGTGGTAAATTTCTTATTAATATCACCTTGTCTTGATGCTCCTTCTTCCCTGTTCCTTTGATTCCTGCAATCACCTCCTGTCCCCCAAAACAAACTACTCACGTCTGCCTTTGTGGAACCTACACTAAGATCAGGACCTATGTAAGAAAGTGAAATGCAACCTGGTTCATGAAGGAAGAGAAGGAGCCCATCCTGTGAGCATCTGGGGGAAAGGTATTTCATGGAAGAGGACACAGCAGCATGGCCAAAGGCCCTGTGGTGGGAAGTGGCTGCTGTTACATTGCAGCACATCAGCTTGGGCTGAGACCAAGGCAGGGACTAGATCCAGTGAACCTGGTGGACCACAGTAAGGAACTGGGGCTGTGTTCTAAATGTACCTGCATTTCACAAATGAAGAAACTGAAGGTTAGAGAGGCTACAGTACAAAATCAAATGGCTAGTAAATACGGGAGCAGGAATCTAAAAACAGGGCAATGTGCACACAGATCCCATGTTTTTAACTCCTCTCCTACCAAACCTGATACCAAACAGCTTAAACCTGTGTTTCCCTCCTGATTTATACCAGGCTAGCTCCTCTTTCTCTTTTCACACCTTTCTGACAAAGGTCTCTGCTTTGTCCCACTACCGGTATGACAGATAATGAACTCCGTGTCTCATATCAGCTGGAAAAGCTGAGCACCTGCATTGCTAGCCGATTGCTGGCACATCCCTTTGCAAACACCAAGATATACGGCCTCCGTAAATTTTCAGAGACATATTAACGTGCACCTCCATAATGCCTTAAATGTACAGAAACCATTAGACAAGAATGTTAAGGTGACAAAGGGACCCATGCAAATGGTAAAGAACGAGAGCAAGATGCCTAAATTAAAAGAGGTGAAGGGTCCAGGACAGTCTTTGATGGGGGAAAAGATTCATGGAGATTTGCTGTCTTAACAAGAATGGACTGCCTCATAAATTATCTCCATATGATGCCAGGAAGTCAAGGGGAACTTTTTTAAAGTAGGAATTTGCAAAAGGTTAAATTAAAATGAAGGCTGGACAATTATTTTTGTCCTCCTGCCTAGCAGGGCTTCTGCTAATGTTTGTGTACAGAAGTGATAACGGCGGGATACTTCAAAGGCTTTTCAGGGAAAATCATATCGTTGGTGAGAAAGGATTTGATTTTGTAAAAAGCTTACATTGTAAGTGATATTGAAAATAAAGAGACAAGATTGCATGAGCTAAGTGCTTTATTTTTGTTAGTGCTGGTGGGGTTCCACAGATCCTCATTGTGCCCATAATTGGGGTTTTATAAGTGGGAATAGAGAAGTGTGTGTTTTCCTTTGTCTGTGGAGATGGCATTCTTGACCCACCAGTGGAGGGCCATGCACTTTACATTTTGTTTCTTGGAAAGAAGAGATATTTGCCCAAGAGCCCCTGATTCTCTTGACAAGGCCATAGCATTTGGCCAGGGACCACGTTGAGAGAAAGAAACATGTTGAGTTTGCCCTCATGGTGTTCTTGATACTTTGGTTAACTTCACAGAGAGAAAGATGTAGAATAAACTAGTAAAAAATAACGACTTCTACCCCAGTAGACTGCAAGCATAATATGAGCAGAGGATATATATCCTACTATTCCTAATCCTCAATGCCTGGTCCTGGACCCATCGCATACAGAAGGTGCATTAGCCGCAAGTAACATAAAACCCCAATGTAACTCAAAATATGGAAAGTTATTTTCTCATACAAGTAGAAATCTAGAGGTGGGGGTCACTTCTGGAGTCATTAATTTCCTCCACAAAATCATCCAAGAACCCACACTATATTTCATGTACGCTGGGTCCACTGGTTAGCTCCCTTTGAGGGCCTCTACTTATATATTGTTTAAGAGCAAGAAAAACTTTCTTGGAAGCTTCCTGAAGACATCACATCACATTTCATTGCCCCAAACGTTGCTTATGTTTATACCTTAAATCAATAGCAAAAGGAGTGGCACTGAGATGACTGGCTTAGGCTTAGACAATCAAGACCCACCCCTGGGTTTCCAGAAGGAGCAGTCATCTCTCAAATACATGGCCACTTACAGGGGGACAATGAGCAAAGTCAATGGCTCTAGCAGGAAAAAGGGATGGAAGGTGGGAGTAGATGTTGGCAATCAACAGTCTCTGCTAAAATATAAAATTTTAGTAAATGTTTATTGAAGAAAACATTGAATGAGCAAATGCATCTCTCTTATGTTATTCATTATTTTCTTCCTCTAGGGTGTTGATCTTGATTTGTTTCTAATGAGTTTCTGTTATTTTTGCCTTTCCAGCATTTATTCCTTCTTCTTCTCATAACAGCATCCCTATTTCTCTTTGAAGAGTCCACCAACTCCATCAGCTGTCCACATGGTTTGCTTGGTGCTAATTCCTCCCAGATACATAGAGAGAGACACATGTCCCAAATATGACCCATCAGTAACGTCCCTCCCTCTTGCCACATCAGTTGATTCACATGAAAGGTTAATCTGATGAGAGCTAATTCAAGGAACTATGGGAAAGGTTCATGTCTCTTCCCACTAGAATTAGGAGGTATTTGGAGCTTCAATAATGTGATCTTGGACAGTGTTTGTTCGTAGCGGGGAGTCAGTAGGAAACAAGAGAGTGAATCCAACACTGAGGAAAGCAAAATCAGGACATGCAAAGACTAAATCTTGAAGACACAGTTTAGACTCTGGGTCCAGGCATGCCTGAATGAGCTAAGAAAGTGTTTAATTCTGAACCTTTTGGCCAAATTACCCAGTACATTCCTTGTTTTCCCTTAAGCCAGATTTAACTGAATTTCTTTCACTTGCAACCAAAAGATTCCTACCTAGTACATTCCTTTATTCCTCCCATGTCATGAGTTTCCTTAGAACTGAGGTTGTGACATACTGATCTCATCATTTCCACAGTCCTCAGTACCTAGCAGATTGTTTCCCAACCTTTTTGTCATATGAGAACTTTTGTTAAAATAAAAAAATGTTAAGACTTGCACACAACAGTGGTTTTGCTTTTAAATATCTGTTGAATGAGAAAATACATCACAAAAAGCTACTCTGAAACTAGGTATACTTTTGTTCAACAAATTTGTATTTTATGACTCACAAAGGTCTCCACCTATTTTTTAAAACACTCGTAAATAATGTGCAAACATATTACCTATTTAGCCTAGACAAGTTTTTGTTCAGATGTTGATTTGTGGTTTCTGAATTTAATAAATGCACAAAGGGATCCATAGGCCACAGCCTGGGACACCAGAAGAAAGTAGGTGGTAAGGGAATGTTTATGTTAATAGGATGTTATAGAATGAAAGAATAAATGACTGAACTTTTGGAATTCACTTTTCAAATGACTGACTCATGTAAGAAGCATCATCCAAGGATGATGTCAAAAACTCATGGCTTGCAGATTGTTTTAGGAAGTTTTGAAGCTAAACACCCATAGGTCAGGTGTGTACTCTCAACTTCATCGTAATTCCTACCAGTCTGTAGTGTCTCCAATGGAGTGAAGCACAGATTTAAATCCCTGAAGTCTTGTAGACATTTGGATTTGTGACTCCGTGGTATTTAAGATATTTGTAGTTTCCCACTTATTATCTATTATTCCCTTCTTGTTTAGCTTAAAACAAATAATTTGGAAGGTGAAATGTCAGTTTCCCAGGTGCTCCACTGCAGCTAGTTGTGGCCGTGGGACATAGTTCTGCCCATTAAAATGTACTTGGAAATCTGCTGGTGGAGATTTCTGGGAAGCCCTATAAAAGTGTTCCCTATAAAAACAGACCAAATCAGCTGACATGTAAATTATACTTATTGACTTTCCTCCTTCTGCCTGCCCGAGATGTAAACATAGTGTCTAGAGGTGGATCCATCATCTTCCCAAGAGCCTGAGGACAGAAGTCACACGTTCAAGATGGTGGAAGCAACCCAGGTGCTTGATGCAATCAGGAAACATTTGTACCAAGCCTGTACTACACAACTGCAGGCTTCTTGTGACAGGAGAAACACAATCCTAACTTGTTGTGTTGTCAGGTTTCTGTTACCAAACTCTGCTATTGTAGCCATTGTAGCATGAAAGGAGCCATAGATGATACATCATGAATGAGCATGGCTGTGTTCTAATAAAACTTTATTTACAAAAACACAATGGAATGGGTTTGGCCTAAGGGTCACAGTTTGCTGATCTGTGTTCTAAATGATTCTCATGTTTGTTAGCTGTTGAATTGTTGCTTATGCTTCTTCCATTATTTCTCCAAATTACTTAATATAATGCTACAAGTCTATAAGAATACACTGGAGACAAGGAAAAAAACCAAAATCTCTCCATGTGCTTTCCATTTCATAAAGGTATTAGGATGGATATAGATAAAAGGAAATAATGCTTATGCCTTAAAAAAATTAACATGATCCATGGCTCAATAATTCTATCAAGGATGTTGAATATATCTTCTTAGGCATCTTTTTTGAGGAAGGGAGTGATTCAAGATCTTGGTTAAGAGCTAGAGCATGCAGGACTGGCAGAATATCACTTAGGAGAATGTTAAGATTCTTTAATGGGAAGTTAATGTAAGTAACAAGACACGGTGCTGAGGACAGGGCCTCTGTAAAACATTGCCATGGTTATTGTTTAACCATTCCTATTGTTGGTTTTGAGAAAATGCATCATGATACACATATTTCAGAGTAGCAATATTTCACATGGAGACCTAGAAACGAGGACCCAGGATACTCACTTTGTAAAAATTGCCCATCTACTCCCTCTTTTGTGTCTTATTCTTCAGAGTTGATTTGTGGAGCATGTTTCTCTCTCCCGCCACTCTCTGCTCCCCTCACTGCAGAGCAGCTATTAGATGTGAACCCAGAGCAGTTCCCAGTTGGTCCTACCCCTTGTCACAATGGTTGGCTCAAGTTTGTTCCTTATCAGAGTGAAGTTCAGGACTTTTGCTCAGCAGCTCAGTGGCCCTTCCTGAATGTGAATGAGGAAACATTCGGCTCCAGTTTCTAACGGCAGCCTTGATGAAATCCAGGCTCAGGATAAAGCCAACTCAGGAAGGAGGGCGGAAAAAAGATATCCCAAAGAAATGAAACCAGAGTTCTGAATTAGCTCATTTTGAAATCTGCTCTACCTGTAATTTTTTTTTAAATATGTGAGTCAATAAATTTCCCTTTTGGTTAAGCCAAGGGTCAGCAAATTACAACCTGGAGGTCAAATCCAGCCCACCATGTTTTTGTATGGCCCATGAGTTAAGCATAGTTTTTATAGATAGACATTTGCAATTGATTTGATGACAGGGAATACTAACTTTGAATGCTAATTAAGGAAAATGTTATCCCCCTCAAAATATGATTTTTTAAGAGATGAGGTCTCACTGTATTGTCCAGGTTAGGATGCAGTGGATACTCACAGGTGTGATCATAGCACACTACAGCCTCAAGTTCCTGGCCTCAAGCAATCTTCCCATCTCAGCCTCCCTAGTGGCTTGAACTGCAGGCGCATACCACTGTGCCCAGCTTCCTCAAAATAAGAATTCTATTTTTTTATTAGTAGATATGTATTACAAAAACTTGAACTCAATTATTATATTTTGAATTTTGTCATTCAAAAATTTGTGAAAATCTGTTTTCTCTCTTATTGCGTAAGTCCTCACTTAGTATCCTCTATTTTGCCTCTTGGCTCATAAAGCTTAAAATATTTATTCTCTTTCCCTTTGCTGAAACAGTTTTCTCACCCCTGCATTAAGCCATGATATTTCAGGTATCTGCAATACGCCTTTAAAATCATGGTAAGTAGGACACTATTGTTTTAAGGGAAGAAATGAAATGTGGCCATTTTTGCTTCTTAAGTTTCAGCCACATGAAAAAACCTCAACCAGACCCACCAAATTACTGCCTGAAAGGGATGACTTATGCATCATAAAATAATTATTTTATGGTTCTTAGGGACTCGGTCCTTTCCTGTATCTAAGCATATCTAAAATAGTGAGGCATTTATGAATTATTTTTCATGAATTAACTGGAACTAAGACATTGTTTTTTCTCAGAAGATAGCACTTTTTCCTCAAAGTATGAACAGTCAGAAGATGTGGGTGTGAAACTGTACAACACTGATCCTCCTTCTTCTGTAAAAGAACCAGCGTCTTCCTTGGAGTACTCCCTGTGACTAGAGGCAGCTGACAGGAACACCAGCGTCCCCAGCCTTGTGGCCCAAGTCTGGCCATTTATACCTTACAGGGCACAGTGATTGGTTCAGAAATAAGCATGTGATGCAGTCAGAGCCAATCAGATCTAACCTCAGGATTTAGCAAGTGTTACCTGGAGGGAGAGCTCTCTTTTCCATTGGACTTGAACCTGGGCTCACGTAAGCTTCTGGAAAGATGGTCTGCCTGAGAAAGAAGTCAACACAGAGGAATAGTCAAGTTCAAGAGGAATTGACTAGAAGTCAACAACTAGGAACTAGAGTGGTGGAAAGAGAGAAATCAAGTGCTGGTAACATCGTTGAAAGAAATAGATTCAATCCTGCCTGAAGCTAGATAGAGCTATTAGACTGGACTGTTCAATTACATGAACCAATAAATTCTTTTCCTGCTTGAGCCAGTTTAAGTTGGAGTTTCTGTCACTTACAATGGAAATATACAACCACTATCTCATGTTGCGGCTGTCTTCGGTTGGGTTCTACCAAACGCAAGCCCTCAATGATCCGGGTGCAAGTCATTTGTTTGGGAGTCGCTCCCAGGAAGCCTGGTGGTGGGGCAACAGTGAAGACAGGGAGGGGAAGGCAGCTGAAATGGTGCATGACCAAGCATGCAACTGAGGACAGCTGGGACTCACTCCTGCTGGGGACTGAGAGACACTGGGTAGGTCACGTGCCTCAGAGCTGTTCTCCCTCATTGCTCCTCACTCCAGCAACAAGGAAGCTGGAGTATCGAACCTCCAGCTCATACCCACCACTGGCTCAGAGGCTGTTTCTAGGGGCATTAATGCCTCAGCATTTGCAGCCTGCCCCTGGCACGAAGAGGCTCTCAGGAGGAGAGCTGCATGGGTGTACAGGAGAACTGGAAAGCACGTGCTGGACTGCGGACTGGGAAGTGAGCAAGGCGCTCATCGAATCTGCTCCAGTGATCTCAAGCAATTTACTGAATATTTCAAAGCCTCGCTTGCTTCACTTGTAAAATGGGGGTGATGTTCACATCTGTGATACCCATTTCACAGGATCACTGCAATCTTAGTTAATTCTTGCACTACAAGCGTGAAGTCCCAAATGGTGGCAGCAGGAAGTTGAGGGTTTCTGTGACTTCTGGGCCACTTTGCTGGGGCATCTTTAATGCATAAGGGACACACTATGTGACTATAATTTAGGCCTTGTTTGTACATTTTATCTGAGCTGATTCTTCTTTGCCATAGACAAGGAAAAGAAAATAACACAATATAATAATAGCATTACACTGTTGTATTTTGACAGTCCTTTGCATACCAAAACCCTAGTCTAGGCAAATACACACAAAAAACAGATAAACCCAAACTGAGGGACATTCCACAAAATACCCAACTGGTACTCCTCCAAGTTGTCAGGGTCATAAAAAAACAAGGAAAGACTGAACTGTCACAGACCAGAGGAGATCAAAGAGACACAATGACTAAATGCAAAGTGGTCCCCTGAACTCGAGCCTGGAACAGAAACAGGACATTAGAGAAACACTAGTGAAACCCAGACAAAGCCTGGAGCTTAGTTACTATTCATAGTAATATTCCAATGTTGGTTTCTTAATTTTGAAAAATGTGTCATGCTAATATGGGATGAAAACATTACAGGAACTGAGTGAGAAATATAGGAAATCTCTGTATCACCTCTGCAACTTTTCCATAAATCTAAAAGTACTTTTTTAAAATAAAAGATTCTCCCTTTCCTTCTTGCTGTTTCCTCCATACAGCCATCGGAGCAGATAGGGCCAGACAAGGGCACAGAGGCAGCTTGTTGGAGGTTGGGTTCCCTGGAAACAGACTCCGAGACAGAGATGAGTACCTTAGGGATCTGTTATGGACTCAATTGTGCACCCCCCCCAAAATTCATGTGTTTACACTCTAACACCCAATATAACAGCATTTGAAGACAGGGCCTTTAAGGAGACAATTAAGATCAAATGAGATCAGAAGGCTGGGGCCCTAATCCAACAGGACTGATGTTGTTATATGAAGGGGAAGAAACACCAAAGGTCTCTCCCTCTCTTCTCACATGCGTATCAGAAAGGCCATGTAAGGATACAGGTAGAAGGCAGCCGTCTGCAAGCCAGGAAGAGAGGCCCCACCAGAAACCAACCTTGCTGGCACCTTGATCTTGGACTTCTAATCTCCAGAACTGTGAGAAAATAAATTTCTGTTGTTTAAGCCACACAGTCCGTGGTGCTTTGTTACGGCAGCCCAGGCAGACTAAGAGAGGAGCCATCCACGCCTATGGGAGGGAAAGGAAGGGGCATGATTGGGTGTCATGAGAAGCTGAGCTGTGATGTCGTCTCAACGCAAGCCTCAGCTGACCATGCAGGGAGTTCCAAAGCTGGAGTGACCTTCAGAGCCATCCAGAACTGGGGTGTACCTCTCTGTCAATTAGTCCTTGGATGCAGACTGCCCCAGGAAATAGGCAAAGTGTCTCTCTTCAGCCGCAGCACCCTGAAAGTGGGACGACCACGCAGAGCCGTCTGCTGCAGCACTCTTAGCAAGTCCTTTGTCCTGAGGGGACCTGGGTGGGGCCTCAACCATCCACCACACAGCCCACGGCCCTCCCCACTCCCAGGGGCGGAAGGGGTAGAGAAGTTAACACACGGCTCATAACTTCCTCCTCCAGCTTTATGTTTCTCTGGCCACAAGCCTGCCTGGCAATAATGTTTAAAATGAAAACAAGATGAGAATTTTAAACCAGATAGAATTTTAACAATTATAAGGAAATGAAAAGTTATGCAATCTGTCCAAGGTGTCATGAAAGGATCCACTATCCAAAGGGGAAGGGAGATTCACCTGAACACGTACAGGAGCAGTAACCAGAGAAACACGGAATTACCTCGTGGGTATAGCCACCGTGGTTCGACTGTTGGGAAACCAGCTGCGTGACTCTCATGCACAGCTGACCCTTGAATGACACCGGTTCGAGCTGCACGGTCCACTCATACACGGACTTTTTTTCACCAAACACAGGTCGAAAATACAGTATTTGTACGATGAAGAGCCGACTTTCCATATTTGTGGGTTACACATGACTGAGTGTGAGCAGACTTTGGTATTCACGGGGCTCCTGGAATCCATCCCCTGTGTATCGATGGGTGACTGCACAACAATAAAGTGTTCATCTCCTTCCTTCCTTAAAATGCTCTGAGGATAAATTCCAAAATCCTATTTCTATAAACCCTGTAGGATCTGGTCCTTTCAACAGCTTCTTCTCCATCTGGGCACTAAATTTCTTCCTCCCTCAGAGCCTCTGCATATGCCAATCCCTCTACCCAAGAGTCCCTTCCCCTCGCTCTTCACCAAACTCCTGTCCATCCTTTGGGTATCAGCTTGAAAGTCACTGCTTGGGGTGACTTGATTCTCAGAAACCCATTCCTTGTGCTGCTCCATGTCCAAACCTACTCCATATCCCACGCCATGCTCTGCTCACTACAGAGCTATTGTTGGAACTATTTGTGCGGTGTGGGAGTTCTCCCCACCTCTGTCATTTAACTATCACCATGAACATGCCATGCAACAGCAAGACTCAGTGACTTAGAACAATGAGGATACAGCTCAGGGTGACAGGCAGCAGTACCTGCTTTCTTCACAGCCATGGCAGAGGGAAGCCCAACTGCGCTGGCACTTTGCAAAATAGAGCCTGCACCATTGGCTAACATCTCATTGGCCAAAAGCAAGTCACACAGTCAAACCCATAGCCAATGAAAGGGAAGTACATGCAGCCTGGGTGAGAGTCATTGAAAAGTCAGGTGGCACAGGGCAAGGATGCCCAGGGAGGTGTAAAATCTTAGAGCAATAACTCAGTGCACCACATCCATCACAGTTTAATTCTCTGAAAGCAAGGACCCCATTTGCTTTTTTTTATTGCTTTATCTCCACAACCAAGCACAAGATAGTCACATAGTAGGAGCTTCACAAGGATGTGCTAAACATTCTGAATTCCAAAGAATATAGTTCAGCTGAACTCTTGCAACCCAATCCATTTTGAAGTCAGCCACAGCTCATAATGCGAGGATGCATGAAATATATCCCCCCAGAAAGGTAATGGCACATGTGCTAGACTCTAAATCAGCCATCAACGAGCTACTATCATAGTATCTTCAATGGATTATACAAATGATGGCTTTGAAGAATGTCTTTGCCTTGCCAGAATTATGATTTGTTATTCATCTTGTGGATTTTTAAACAGAACCTTGTACTTAGTATTCAAATTAATGACTCCAATGTATTTGCCTGTATTTTTTTTTAAAAAAAGAACCATTTTGCACAATACACGTAATTGTTACATTTCTATGATAAACTTACTTGGTAAAAGCTTTCTTGATTTTATCATTTAGACAAGTAGATATCAGTAAATCAAACTCGAAAGTCGGAATGGTGCAGGGAGAGAGAGGCTTACAAACCAGGGTGTGAGGCAAACCTTCAGTTCAATAAGGACAGTGGCAGGAAAAACAAGGGAGGAAAAAACTCAATGAATATAAGGAAGGGTAAGAATGTTTCAGGATAAGCTTCCTTCAGCAACCTGTTATTTGGCAATCTCTTGATTTAATTCATTAAAAATTCATCTAGCCTGAGTATTACTTCATAAAAAGAAAAAGAACTTTGAAAATAGTCTGGGTTTAAATTCTGGATCCATCATTCCCTGACTGTACAACACAGGAAAACCTGACTTCAGTTCCCTGTGTCTCAATTTCATAACCTGCAAAGTGGGAAAGAAGGTCAGAGGGATTAAATAAGGTCCTACCTCACAAAGTTGTGAAGATTAAAAAAAAAATGCACAGGTCATTCATCCCAAATGCCTGTCCACAAGCCCATGCTGGTCTCTAAAAATGTTTCCATGTGTCCACCATAGAATGAGAAAAATACAGTGTTATGTGTTGAACTGTGGCCCCCAAAAAAGATATGTTGAAGTTCTAAGCACTGGCATCTCTAAATGTGACCTTATTTGGAAATAAGGTCTTTATAGATGTCCTCAAGTTAAGATAAGGTCTTCAGGGAAGGCCACCTAATCCAATATGATGGCTTCCTTATAAAACAAGAGAAATGCCACCTGAAGGCCAAGACACACAGGGAGAACACCTGTGATGACGGAGGCAGCTTGGAGTGATGCAGCTGCAAGCAGAAGGACGAGAAGGATAAACAGATGAACCACCAGAAGCTGGGAAGAGGCAAGGAAAGAGTCTACCCAGAATTTCAGAGCGTGCACAGCCTGCCACCTTGACGTTGAACTCTGACCTCCACAACTGTGAGACAGTAAATTTCTGTTGTTTTAAGCCAACCAGTTTGTGGTACTTTATTATGACAAACCTAAAAAACTAATGCATATGGCAACAGTGAATTTTTAATTTAAAAAATTATTTGATTTAAAAGAATAGTCCTTTTTAAAATTTTCTTTTATTTTCTTATTCTCACGTAACAAGAAGCGTTCAGGGCAGGGAGCTTCCTCTGCTTCCCACTCATCAGCCCTGGGGTAGGAAACAATGGGGACAGACAAGCACAAAAAGCCACTCCTTTCTTTAAATCACCTTTACAGAAAGATTTTAGAGTAATTTAGATATATAGAAAAATTGAAAGATATTATATCTCATATACTCTGCATCGAGGGTTCCCTCTTACTAACATCTTACATTGATATGCAACATTTGTTATATTTAATAAACTAATATGGGTACATTATGATAAACTAAAGTCTATACAGATTTCCTTATTGTTTACCTAATGTCCTTTCTGTGTCCTGGGTTCCCACTGAGGACACTACATTAGATTTAGTTGCCACGTCTCCTTGGGATCTGCTTGGCCATGACAGTTTCTCAGTCTTTCCTTGTTTTTGGTAACCTTGTCAGTTTTGAGGAGCACTGGTCAGCTATTTTGTAAAATGCCCTCTTCTTGGTTCTTTTCTTGAGGTAAAATTTACATAACATAAAATTAATGTTTTAAAGTGTACAATTTAGGGGCATTTAGCATATTCACAACATCGTGCAACAGTCACCTGTACTTACAAACATTTTCATCTTCCTCAAAAGAAAACCAATACCCACTATTAGCCACTCCTTCCCTTCTCCCCCCACCCCCTGGCAAGCACTAATCTTCCTGTCTCTATGGATTTGCCTATTCTGGGTATTTCATTAAATGGAATCAAATAATATGTGACTCTTTACGGCTGGCTTCTTTCACTTAACATAATGTTTTGAGAGTTCAACCATATTGTGGTATGTATCAGAACTTCACTCTTTTTTATGTCTGAATGATAGTCCATTATATGGATATTTCACATTTTGTTTATCCATTTGTCTATTGATGGACATTTGGGTCATTTCCACCTTTTGGCTGTTGTGAGTAATGCTGTGTGAACAATTGTGTACAAATATTTGTTTGAGTACCTGTTCTCAGTTCTTTTGGGTATATACCATGGAGTGGAATTGCTGGGTCTTATGGTAATTCTATGTTCAATGTTTTGATGACCTGCCACACTGTTTTATATAGTGGCTGCACCATTTTACAGAATTTTAAAAAATTAATAGACTATTTTCTCAGGGCAGTTTTAGGTTTACAGAAAAATTGATTGGAAAGCACAAAGAATTCCCACATTCCTCCCCCCATGCACTCAGTTTCTCCTATTATTTACATCTTGTATTAGTGTGATACTTTTGCAGAAGGGCTTCTTAAATAAGATATTTTTCCCACTTTTTCTCCAAGGTAAAAGACTTCAAAATGGAATGGCAGTGATATTGGATGGTAGGTTCTGTGACCTTTGGTATATAGTGGAGACTAGATGTCGTCTAGCCTTTTCCCTGTTAATGAGTCAGATCTCAACAGCGCTTGTACGCACTCCTGATATATCTGCAGAATTCCTCCATCCCAGTGACATTTCCTGCACAGGACAGGTCCTTGAGTTGAAGGCAACATGGAATTTGGAGATGTAGCAGCCCTGGGTCTAATAAACTTAAGGAAAAGCCAATCAAGGCTTATCTTTCTTGTGGGGATGGAGAAAGCCCCATATTTTAAAATATGCTGTATCCATCTCACTAAAAGAAGGTGGGAGGACTCAAGAAATCAACACGATCCTCTAAAGTGAGGTATCACAAGAATGGAAGAATAGGCTCCACATGTACTCGCTATCAAATTGGCACTAACTGAGCAACACTATGGTGCTCACAAGGTAGTAATATTCTTCAGGAATTGGGGGGTTGGGGGTGGGTAAACTCACAACTAATGGACACGGTGAGCATCGTAGGGGGGGAAGGGCACGCCTCAAATCATGGTTTGGGTGTGGCAAAGTCATAACATGTAACTAAAATGTTTGTACCCCCATAATATCCTGAAATAAAAAAAAGAAAAAGAAATGGAAACCCAAAGAGAAGATGGATGACCTCTTGGAATTTGCACTTTTTATAGAGGGATAAAAATGCTTAATACTAGTACAAGTGCATTATCATTTTCTCCACCACAACTCTTGGCATTAACATTTTTCTAATATGAATCCTTTAGTGTCAGAGGTTTATTTAGACGTTTCCTCTGCTTCTTAAAGTTCAGGGGCCAGAATGATGGTCCAACTAATTCTTCTAAGCTGTGCTCCAGGAAGAACACACTTTTGTGTTCAAATAACCACTTTTCATGTTACAGCCTGTCTTGATCTGTTTGGGGCTGCTATAATAGAATACCAGAGACTGAGTAACTTATAAAGAAAAGAAATGTATTTCTCACAGTTCTTAAGTCTGGGAAATCTAATATCAAGGTGCCAGCACCTGGCGAGGGCCTCCTACCTGAGTCATCTCAGGTGGCAAGGGAGAGGGCTGTGGTCGGGGTGGCAGGTGGAGGGGGCGGGGAGAGAGAGAGAACTGAACTTGCTTTTTATAATGAACCAACTCTCAACATGACACAGATCCACTCCCACAATAACAACAGTAATCCATTCATGAGGGAAGGACCCTCAATTCCTAATCACGCCCCATTAGGCCCCACCTCCCAACACAGTTGCACTGGGGATTAAGTTTCCAACACAAGCTTTCTGGTGGACACGTTCAAACCACGGCACAGCCGCCGTCCTTCAACAAATTAATTCTTGCATATCATTATGCAAAACAGGAAAGTATATTTAAGTCGCAACTGGTTAGGTTATTTTCTCTTCAAAAGACCCTTCACTACCACTGAAATAATTTCCTTATTAATTTTTAAATTTTGCTTACTATTTCTGATTTAGTATAATCCCCGTGAAGACTCAACAAGTTAGTCACTTTGAAAATATCTTTCACCTGTCTCGTTTTAGTTTGTTTAAGCCTAAATTTCCAAGCAGGTTGAGTTCCTTTTTCAGATAAAGGCAGTACAAATTTAAGAGGCTGGAACTAGAGAAATTCACCTTTTCCTTTCATTTTATCATTGTCCCTAAAGTTTTCATTGTCTCCTACCACATAATGTCACAGTTTTAAAATTTCACACATTCTCTACAAGGCTAGGATAAACTATTTCTCCTAATTTTTTTTTATTTACCTGTTTCACCTGTCATTTTTCTCTCTTTCTTCCCTTCTGCTGAAGCACGTATGTCCCCCTTCTGATGACCACATACACATACACGGAGGCAAATAACCACTCCTGTATACCCACATGCATAGTTCACACGTCACACCTGTTATTCTTCCTTTGGTTTGATAGGAATCTTTTTGTTCTACTTATTCATGACTCTTTTAAAATGTGTGAAACAACCTTTTAGTTACCTTGAAATCCACTGCTATGGATGTTTAACTGAGTGCAGAAGCGAGAAAATTAAAATAATCAATGAATGTAGTTTGCTGCCTGGTCAATGTCATCAGCATTTAATTTACTCGTTCCCTCAAGCGTTGGGGTTAGCTTCACTCTTTGCACGACTAGTTAGCCATAATGCGATTAGCTTCATACCCATTCCTACTGGAAGCTGGGATGGCTTCGCCATGGAAGGATCCTTACCTGTTCACTTCATTTAGAAAAGAGGAAGTTGGACTCTTAATTGATCGTATTTTCTTAGACAACAAATACCTAATTTTGCAAATGCTTCTCTAATTCCCTCAAACCTGGTTCCAAATGATAAGAATGGAAAGTGTAGCAGAAGCCAAAGGTATCCCTCCATATCCCTAGGGGAGCATCGTGCCCATACATGTCACATGACAGATTCTAACCACCAGCCCCTGGGACCCCCTGCAAGAGGGTTTTGCAGGCTGCCAGAGACTCTCAGCCCCTCACATGAGGTGGACAGATGTGCTGGGGACTTAGTGCTCTTGGGAGCAGCTTTTAACCAATAACTGATTGGACTTGGTGTATAAACACCCTAGCTTCCTTGAGCCTCTGCAGGAGTGACTCTAGACCTCTGTCCTACACTGTCTGCATGAGTTGCTCACAGTCACGACTCTTAGATAGTTCTCCTTTATTTGTTTTCCACACTTTGTTACCTCACACTCCACTCTCCTACCAGGGCTCCCTGGGCTCACCTTCTGCCCCAACTACTGCCACTCAAATCCTTGTCTCAGTATCTGCAGTAGCCAAACAGTGTCCTCAGTCCGAACCTGCAGGACATCTTCAGATTCTACTGGAAAGACTGGTTTTGACAAAGAGAAAATAATCAGTTCATTTTCATCAGTATGTTAGAGCTGCTGTAATTTCAAAGGGGATTGTGGTAATTATTATAAATAACACAACAATCCACCCAGTGGTACCCAAGTAACAGAAGGATATTTTTTAACATCCTCCTAAGTTGCTAATTTTTAATTAGAAAATCCAAGGCTCAGATGAACTAGAATTAAAATATCTTTATTCTTATATGATATAGAAACTACTTTTAAATCTGATTTCTTTCTAGGTTTGGGTGGTTTAATGAACATTTAACAAGTACTGGCCATATACCAGACGTGATGCCACCTTCTGAGAACACCAAGAAGAAATTCTTCTCTGCCTGACCCAACAGAAAGAAATGTAGGTTTCAGTCTGACATGTCCATGAAAGGTTATTTTTAAATGGGTTCTATGTAAGTCTGCAAATATAACCAAGAGTCCATATGCCTTTTGATCTGTTTTTCAGATACAGTGAGGGAACAGAACCTATCAAGATATCAGCCTTATGTTTGATCTTGGATTTCATTCGACTCTACGAAAACCAAATAGTCTTAGATTTTTTTTTTACTATAAAGGTCATTATTATGAAAATTGGGAAAATTTGAATGAAGTCTGTATACTAGACAGTAATTAATATCAATTTTAATTTTCTGGTTATGATAATTCTGTTTTCATTATGTAAGAGGATTTGAGAATTTGTTTCTGGTAAATAAACACCTACATATTTAGGGGTAATCATGTCTGCAACTTACTCTGAAATGGTTCTGGAAAAAATCTTTTACTTATGATACATGCACAAATCTATCTATATATAATGCACACATATTTCACTATCTATATACATATAGACATAGTCCATATGTCTATGATATGTAGAGATAGAAATATATTAAACACAGAGAATGAGAAAGAAAAAGCAAATGTAGTGAGCATTAACATTGAAGGAATCCAGGTAAAAGTTACATGGGAATACTTTGTATTATTCTTGAAACTTTTCTTGAAGTCAGAAATTATGTTAAAGTAAAGTAACTGTGTCTTTGTTTTAAAAAAAAAAAAAGACACAGTTGCCGCCAAGACATAGCTCCAGCCTGGTGTGATGGTTCAGACCTGTAATCCTAGCACTCTGGGAGGCCAAGGCAGGAGGATTGCTTGAGGCCAGGAGTTCAAGACCATCCTGAGCAAGAGCAATACCCCATCTCTACAAAAAACAGAAAAATTATCCAGGTGTGGTGGCAAGCACCTGTAGTCCCAGCTACTTGGGAGGCTGAGGGAGGAGAATCACTTGAGCCCAGGAAGTTGAGGTTGCTGTGAGCTATGATGAGGCCACTGCACTCTACCCAGGGCAACAGAGCAAAACTCTGTCTCAAAAAAAAAAAAAAAAAGATACAGTTCCCTTCTTAGCTAGCAGTACTATGTGCACCAGGTATGACTGGTCCTATGTTCTCAGTGCTTTCTATAAAATAAACGATCTCTTCCAAGGGTTTAAGTCATGGCTGTTTTTCTAACTAAACAAATAAATAAAATTGCTTCTATTTTGGTTGGAAAGAATTCCTTTATCTCAGAGACTCAGAGTCAACTCAACATTTGGTCTCTTCCATTAAAAAAAAAAATGTATTGATTGATTGATTCATTCATTCATTCATTTAAAGGTAGTTCTACAGCTAGAGCTTCCTCCCTGCCTAGTGCACGTGCTTTATCTTCCGCACACTTCATTGGGATTTTTACATGAGCTTGTCTTTATCCACTCTGAGGGAGATGGTAGGAAGCTCCCTGATTGTTTCTGGACTCCCGGCAATTATGGAGAACTGTGTGCATCCTACAGACTTGGAGTTTAACACTGACTTAGGCTATTCCTCTCTAAATGCATTACACTAATGGTCTTTCATTACTTCTATGGGCTGTTTCTAGAGCTTTCCATAATGGAACTCTTCCATTGTTTCACCTACAAACTACTGAAAACTGACCAGAGGCATTATTAACATTTTAGGTGTTTCTGTTAGTGAAAACAGCATATTTGCCTCTTCACCTCAGTTGAACCCCATCCCTCAATTCTCACAAGTTGTGACTCTAGGCTAGTCATGGAATATGTCCTGCTGACTTATTACACAGAACAAATGAACATGCAGGGCTTGGGTAAGAGGCTGTCACAGATTATAATTTCTAAAAATGGCCACAGTTGTCTACCTGTGCCATAGGCTTTTCCAGAACTTGTCACTCTTCCATTAGGATGTGGAATGAATATCCCCACCCCTTGAATCTGGGTGGGACTTTCTGTCTGCCTCAACTAGTAGAGTACAGCCTAAGCAATGCTGTGTGCCTTCTGAAGCTAGGTCATAAAAGGAAAGCTGGCTTCCCCCTAGCTTCAAATGTTTGCCCTTGGAATTCAGCCATTGTGCTGTAGGGAAGCCCAGGCCACACGCAGAGGAACTGAAGTCCCCCAAGTTCCCAGCTGATTGACGCACCAATTCGCCAGCCACAGGAGTGAGCCACATTGGAGACAGATCCTCCAGCCCTTAGGCAATCCTCCCAACTAATGCTATGTGGCGTGGAGTCCAGCCTTCTCCACAGAGCCCTATCCAAATTACAGACTCATGCACAGGATAAATGTTTGTTGCTGTTTTGAGCCATTAAGGTTTGGAGAGGTTTTCTACGCAGAAGTGGATAATAAGGACATTATCACAGGACGTGCCAAGAAACCCAAGCCTCAAGATGGTGTTTATCGACATTATTATGTTTTCTCATATTCTAAGACATGGGCAGTGCCTCTGTTGATGCATTCTTTACTATTAAAGTGGACAGTGAGAAGAAAGAAAGGAAGAAATGTATTTTACAGACTTTGTTCTTGTTGCAGCATGTTTCACATGTATTTAGGAATAACATGTAGCCAAGGAGGGGTTGAATCATTGAGTGGTTTCCATGCATAGCTGAAATCTACTAATAATGAAAAATAGCTAATTATGTCAGATATCTTCAGATACCTGCAGAACCCCTCCACCCTTCTCCATGAGGTGTAAAGGGCTGACCTGTATAAGAAATAACAAAAGGCTCTCTTCTTCCTTCTGGAAGGACAGTGAGTCAGGCGATAAAGATCTGTTGAAGCAAGAAATTTAGGTAGGTGGTAGCATGCTGGTAATTGTTCAAAAACTGGATCTCTAGGAAAAAAACATGGATGCATATATACACATATAGGTTTGTTAAAAATTTTACTGATATAAAATATGTGTTCCACATAATTTAAAATTAATAATAAAATATATAATATTTCTTTATTATAAATTCCATGGAGTTAATTGATTCTCAAATAATGCTTTCATTGATTTTCTCCCCAGCTCTTGTATCCATAGTCAACCTATGGCTACAATTGATAAATGAGTGTAGTTCGGACATGATTATTGGTTAATATTTTTGTTTTCAGTAATGAGTAAAATTAAAGTAAAAATTACAAAAATATAGGAATTTTACTTATTCCTCAATGATATGAGCTGCTTTTTTTTTTCTCAATCAGTAATAGCTTTCAAATACTGGAAGAATACACCCTCAGTTTTTTATAGTATTCACAACAGCTATAGACATGAAACATTTATAAGTTTAATCTGCATTAACAGTTCTTCCATCATTTTCTTAAATCTAGACAATCAGCAAAGCAATAAAGCCCTGACTTGTAGTGTTTGCCAATGTCTGTGGTGTAAATACCACCCCCATGGACCATCTCAGGCTACCAACGAGACATCACTTACCATGGCATTGGGAAATGATCTGCAGGAGTACACCATTACAGGGCATTGCCACCGTGTATGATACAGATACAATAGACGTAAATAGCCTCGAGGGCATAAGTAATAGTAAAATGTAAAATAATTAGGAAGTAATGAGTTCTGGGGATTTATTATCTTTGTTGTTAATAATATAATTTATTTAATTGACATTTACTTATTTTTTTATAATGGCTGTGCTTAACAACTAGTTGGAAAATTCCTGAAAATTTACCAATTGGCTTTCATAAACTGGTATGAGCCCGCTAGCTCCGGCTCACCCAAGAGATAGGCAGTGACAGAACATTGATCTGCAATGAGAACAAGCAGTGGTTCCCAACCCTGGCTGTGCATTAGAGTCACCCGGGTGGCTCTCAGGAATTCCAATGCCAGGGCCCCACCCCAGAGCAATTAAATCAGACTCTCTGGGAGCAGGCTTTGGGCACCACTATCTTTTTATGTTCTGCCAAATGATTCCAATGTGCAGCTAAGGTTGAGAACTGCTGGGAGAGAGGAAGAGGCTGACTAGCCTGCTTCTGGGGAGATGAGAGTCACCCGGGCTGGGAGCTCAGAGAGACTCAATGGAGCCCAGAGGGGGTTAGAGAAACGTCTGGAACAGGAACTCAGTTGCAGGTGAGGCCACCTGGAAGGGGCAATCAGCCCCGAAAGGATCAGTGCTCTGTCCCTTGCCCACAGCAGGGAGCCCTGTGCAGGTGAGCCCCTGTCCCTCCCCTGGCTGTTCCCTTCTCAGGCAGGTGGGGGCCGACCCTGGCCAGCCCCTCTCCTCACCTTGAGTTGTCCTGTAGAAGTGTCTCCCACACGTGCCCTGGAGACTTTGCTGAGCTCCAATGGGACTGCTCCCAAATGGCTCAGGACACTCACGAGCCACTCAAAAGAAAGAAAGTGGCAGCGTGGGACGTGCTGTAGACTGAACGACTGTTTCCCCCAAAAATGCACCTGTTGAAATCTTAACTTGGTGATAGTACGAGAATGAAGGGCCTTTGGGAGGTGATTAGGGCACGAGGGTGGAGCTTTCATGATTGGGATTAGTGCCCTCAAAAAGAGACCCTGGAGAGCTCCTTCCACCGTGTGAGGTCACAGCCAAGAGGCAGCTGTGTGTGAACCAACAAGTGGGCCCTGAGAATCTCTCGGTGCCTTGATTGTGGACTTCGCAGCCTCCAGAACCATGAGACATACATTTCTGTTGTTTATAAGCATACAGTGTATAGTATTCTGGGATAGCAGCTGAACGGACTAAGACAGGAAGGGAGGGTTCCATGGTCAGCACCTGCATGTGACTGCACAGTGGTCACACGGATTTGCGATGCCCAGGGCACCAAGTGCATCGGATCTCAGAATCCTCACCAGCCCAGGAGCTGCACGTGCTACTCACCCTCACTGCCAGGTGAGGCAACAGGCTCAGACCCACCTGCTCAAAGTCACACAGCTAGAAAAAGGCAGAGATCGGTGTTGGCCACTGGCAGTGTCACAGAGGGGCACATACCCGTTCCAGCTGCCTTATGGCTCAGAGGCCTCCACCTAACCTGCATTTTTGTCCCAAACCCTCAGCACATTTATCAGGACACAGTGATCCTCATCCTTCCATCTGCTTTGGGTGACGACAAGAGTCTATGGTTAGGGGAAAGAAGGCTTATCCCCAGGGCCATTAACAATCAACTATTTTAAGACACTCTTTAGCAAAGACTATTCCCCATCCTGGTTGGTCTTGCGGGCCAGGCTGTACATGTGACTTGCTTTGGTAATCAGCACAGCACTGGCTTTGAAATTAGATGGGCCTGGGTTCGAATCCTGATGCTGCTACTCTCAAATCACTGAACTGCTCTGAAACCCCATTAGTCTTCGGTCTTCTTGTCAGTCTACGAGAGAAGATAACAATAACAATAATTATCTCGTGTGATTGTTTTAAATTCCCAGAGAATTTATTTAAAGGGACATGTGCTTTACCTGTAGTAGGTTCTTGAAAGTGCTTATTTTTATTTATATGGTATCCTACCTTTTAGACATTCTTCTTGTTTGTTTAAACAAAAGATCCCGATTTGCTGAAAATGTATGAGTGTATTTGGGGGCTTTTGCTAAATGAGCAAATACTCAAAAAGCAGGACAGTTGCTGGCAGGAATGTAAAATGGTGCGGCCACTTTGGAAAACAGTTTGAAAAAAAATCTTAAAGTGAAATATAAATTACCATACAAGTCAGCAATTTCACACCTATGTATTTATCCTAAAGAACTGAAAATCCACATCCACACAAAGACTCATACGTGAATGTTCACAGCGGCATAAGTCATAGTAGGCAAAAAGTAGGAACAATACAAATATCCACCCACTGGCGAATGGATAATCAAAGGGCACACGGTGGAATACTATTTGGCAATAAAAAGGAACAAGGTACTGACATGCGAGATGGCATGGATGATCCTCAAAAACACCGTATGAAGTGAAAGAAGATAGATACAAAAGATCCCATATTGTATGATCCCATGTATATAAAATGTACAGAAAGCAAATCTTTAGAGACAGAAAGTAGATTCCTGGTTGCCTGGAGCTAGAAGCAGCAACACAGAGTGACTGCCAAAGGGAATGAGGGATCTTTTGGGGGGTCAATGGAAAGGTTCAAAAATTGAATTGCGGATAACTGCACATCCCCATAAATTTACTAAAAATCATTGAATTGTACATTTAAACAGGCAAATTTTATGGCATATAAATGACACCTCACTAGAGCTGGGAAAAATTAAAAGGAAAAGCCAGACATCAGGTTACTCAAAAAGAATTCCATTTTTAACCGTCTGGTCAGATAAGGCAAGGCCCTGCCATTCCTCCATCCTCATTCTGAGAAGAGACATCTAACATTTTTTAACCTGCTTTATGATAGAAACCAGGGTAAATAATAACAACAATCTCTGTCGTGTACGGGCATTCCAGGTGTATCACACCCCATAATAATGACCTGATAGGATTTGTCCCACATAATCCTCACATCTAATCTGCAAAACCTTAGATGGTATTATCTTCCACAGATTTATAGATAAGACCTTGAGGCTCTTACAAGTCAAAAAAAGATGTCCAAAATTGCCCAACACGTGAATGGCAAAGCCAGGCTTCCAATCTAGCAAGAGTTAAACAATCCTTTCATTCTCTCCCTTAAGGAAACCTTCTGGGTACCCATTCTGGATATATTTGTTGCCTCTTCTGATCTAAAATGAAAACTTGTACATCAACTCACAACAAATCGGTAAACAGGAAAGAAATACAAGCACACTCACTTAATTGACAGAATTTAATCTATGTTATAAAAGTGAACATATATAATCCCTCTTACTGATTTAAGAGACAACCAAAAAGCTCCTTGTAGGCTGAATCTTTGTGAGTTGTAAAAAAAAATCCATTTATGTATCTTTGACATTCTAATATAAAAAGATAAGATTATGATTCTTGAGAATTATATAGATGGTAAACACAGAATAGCTAAAAGACAGGGAAAATGCAATAAATAAAATACCACATTGCAAAAGCCAAAACAATCAGCATGTCTACCAATAGATAAATAAATTATGGTATATCCATAATGTCAAATATAATATAGCCCTAAAAAATCATGTTGCACAAAATACTTAATGACATAAAAGTTTAAGATATAATTTAAAGAGAAAAGCAGGATATAAAACTCCATAAAGAATATAACACCAAATTTGTAAAAAATAATTATGGGATATGCACACATATGCACACACATATGCATAGACTCAAATAAATATATGTCTATACATTATGTGCATGCGTTTGTGTGTGTGCCCGCCCAGGCATATGTATGTGTGTGTGTGTATGTGTGTGTGTGTGTGTGTGTGAGACTAGAGGAAAAATGCGCCAAAAAATAATACTAACAGTGGTGGGATAACATGACTTTTATTTTCTTCCTTACACCTTTCTATATTTTGCTCTTAAAATCAGAAAAAAACTATATACATAACTGTGTTTAAAGGAAAACACGGTTATTAGAAAAATGAACTTTATTTTTACAGAAACACTTGCTCTAAATAAACTCTTACCTAACCATGATATCGATGCGTGCATGTGTGACATTTTACGTGGAGAAGTGAGGTCAAGCTTCTCAAATCAAGCCTTTTTCTTTGTTGCACTTGAAACCAATTTGCGAGGCGCTCCCTGGACGCAGTCTGTCCTTTCCCGACTGCATCCTGGCCGCCAGCCCCGGACAACTCTGTTCCAATGAAACGGGGACCTTTTTTGTGTCCACTCCCTGACAGCTTTGAAAATTATTTAGCTTCTATCATGATGGATACTCTCTGCCTAAAATGACGGATGGGCAGCCTCTGAAAATGGACGACATGAAATGTGAAAAATGATACGAGTGCTGGTGGACAGATTTTTTTTTTTTTTAAAGAAAAGTTGACATAAGTTTGAAATATAGCGTGGAGGTCTGGCCTATCATTTTTCTCCCTCCAAAGAAATCAGTAGCTGTCCTTTATCCATATGCTCTTCAGGGAAGAAAACCTAGATTCCAGTTAAAATGAATTCTTTCCCCCTCCTTAAAAAGTACATGGGGTAAGCCGCAGGAGTGGATCTGTTCACTCACTCACTCAACCATCTATTGAGCATCTATTACGCGGAGGGCACTGGAGAAAGGCCGGGGATATAAAGATGAATTAGACACAGGCCCTGCCTCAGGGGATCCCATAGCCCAGCGGAGAGGCAGACAAGTACACAGATGATTATAATCCAATGCAGTTTGACCAAGGATAGACGTGTCTACAGGTGCGGGGGGCCCTGGGAGGAATGGGATGATAGTCTTGCACAGGGTGGAAGGGTGTCAGAAGAGTCTTCTCCTGAGAAGGTGATATCTGAAATACATCCCTTTCAATACTCAAATATTTTTCTTATTGTCTTGGCTAAATCTTGATGAATCATGATTCATCCGCTGGAGGCAACCCTCTTTCTTGTGGACCATTTTACTTTCCCACATAATTCTAGACCACCTCTCAGCTGTGGGTTGGCATGTATTCGTGGACTTCCACTGCCATTAACAGATTAACTTTCAAATGTTTCATCCACCTCAGCAAAGCAAGGATTTGTCCCCAAAGGTGAGCTAGTTTCTCTCCTCTTTCCCTTCAACCTGATGTCATCAAGGTATTTGTTTTCCTGTTGGGAGGCACAGGCGGGTGCTCATGTTACCCCAGGTGCTGGGGGTTATGGTGAGACCACCAAGGGAAGTCAGGGAAACAGGAGTTGCCTCACACCCAGCCCCAGGGCGAGGAAATGTCATCCTACGGAGCCCTGGGGACATTGTGGTGGTTCTGGGACTTGTGTCTCTGTCCTCTCCCCTGTGCTTCGTGATGACTCAGTTACTCTCAGCCCGCACCTTCCACCCTTCTGGCAGCCACTTTTGGGCTCCTACAGAATCACAGCTCCTGCTCACTCTGTCCCCGTATGTTACTCTAATTCAAGTTCAAAGTACCTTCTCTCTAGGCTGTACAGCTGAAAGATCTCTGAGTAGAAACACGTGCAAAAACAATACATTACAATCTTTCCATATTTATTTTTAAAGTATTTTTATTTTTAATAGATTATGTATATGTCAGAAGATGAAGGTTTTGAAATTCTAACATCCTACCAGCCAAAAAAACAGAAGTCTTCCTAGAAACGTTACTACCTGGAAGAAAATACTTTGACTCGAGGGTGTGAGCAGACCTAGTGGATCAAACAAAAGAGCTGAACTTGACATCTTAGAAAGAAACAGGGAAGAGAAGGAGGCGGCTGGGTAAAAAGGAAGTAAGGGTTGGGATGGCTGAACAAAAGGTCAAGTCTGGCTGAAAGAGGGAGAACAAAAATATTTTATTTCTGACATTGTTTAGCATTGATATAAGCCTCCTCTCTCTCCAAACCTTCGGACAAGTCTGATATATGCATAAATGCTTTGTGTGACTAAGAGATTTATGGAAATTTAAGGAAGGCATTGAGAGTTTTATACCTTGGTCAATATAGCACAAAACAGAAACAATGTATATGATGCAGAAAGACCATTTTTAAAGAAAATGTACTATTCATCAGAAACATGAACTTGGAACCATCCTCTCAGGAATGCACAGAAGTACTGAGGAGAGCATTAGACTTTCCTACTAGCATGGAATGGGCATATAGTCAGTCTCATTTAGATTCTAAGGGGCAGGGACAGCCTGCCCCCAGCTCACCTGTGTGATTAATAAAGACAAAAATAAACAGAAATGATTTACTACAATTATCTCTAGGTGGAAGAAACACATACAATTTTTGTTTTCTTTTCATTTTGCTTATCTCCACATTCTATTTTTCCCAATAAATATGGATTGCTTTATCATAAGAATTTTTAATAAAAAGTTAAAGACTTTAAGAAATTCACATTGTCCAAATGCTAAAAATCCTCAGTTCAGGTGGTTTACAGCTAGCATCCATTTTGTCCATTGTGTCTGGCCATGGTGCTTGTTAAATATTTTTACCATCACCAGGGGTAATATTAAAGTATAATATCCTCAAAATCTGGCCACAAGCTTCCTTCTCAGGTCTATATTTCACCACTTCTTCCCAATGACCCCCATACTGTGAGAATGGCAAGGGGGTAGGATGATTTGTGCCCCCAGAAAGCCTTATTCTCCCATCTCTACTCCTGGAATGCCTTGGCTCCCACGCCTGCAACTGGGGAACTCGTAGTCATTCATCAACCTTCAGTTCAAACATTGCCTCCTTTGAGCACCTTCCCTAATGGTCCTCCTCCATCCTCAGCAGAAATGGTCAATCAATCAGCCATAAAGCACACATTGAGCATCAATAATTTGTCTAGATACTGGGCACCTGGTACTGGCTAGACTGTACCAACCTATGACTGTACTGTAAGGAACCAGCCATGCTCTGGGACACCCCACCTCCCCAAACAACAACATTTGGCTCAAAACTCTATTACAGCACCTCTCAACCAGGTGGTAATTTTACTCCCAGAGGACATTTGGCAATGGCAGGGGCATTTTTGGTTTTCAGGACTGGGGGGTGCTACTGGCATCTAGTGAGTTGACGCCAAGGATGCTGCTAAACCTCCCACAATGCACAGGACAGCCCCACACACAACAAAGAATTATCCCACCTCAAATGTTGAGAGTGCCGAGGCTGAGAAACCTGCTCTGTTATAATGGACTCGGTGCAGCGCGTGCTTGCGTCTGCTCCGCAGGCTCATCCCTTACCCCATCCCTCAGCACAGAACAGACCGCAATACGCAATTGCACAGGAGAGTCATTAAACACAATTAAATAAAGAGATGCCTGCTGCCCTCACTGGAGGGTGCCATATAGAGTTGCCCACAAAGAAGCAGCTCAGCTGCAGATCGACTCCTGGATTCCAAGCACCACCCTTGTGACTTTTGAACTCGAGCTCACGTTGAAAGCGCTATTACTCTGACCATCTGGCTACAAACCGTCTCTACTCTGGTTGAAGTCACATGGGCCTCCCGTTGAACCCGTTCTGGGCTACCAGAGAGTAGCCCATCCATCTCCTTGTGGCCCCTCCCACCACCACAAAGTGGATTCCACCAACTCTACAGAAACTACAAGTCCAAATATTCACAACTATACCCTCTAAATTTGGTGAATACTCCTGTGGCTGTTATTGTGTAACGCTGTAACCAGCAAATAGAAAATTCAGCTTACCTCTACAGAGTAAATGATTATGGAAGAGAAGCAGGAAGCCACTGAAAAAGAAAAAATAATTTAAATGCAGTGAAAAAGTGGTATAGAAAGAGAAGAAAAAACAACAAGCAAAAGAAGACACTGACACAGAGGAACAACAGACTCCTAAGGCCATGACCTTATTGGTGTCCAATCTTCAGGATTACAAGGGTCTCAGTATTAAATACATGTCACTATGGCACTGATACTTCATAGACCACCTACCATGTAATAAATGCCCAGAGACTATTTATTATGGCTGTTGTTCTGACCACCACCTAAAAAAAGTCAAAGAATTTGTTCTTGCCTTTTTTTTTTCATAGCCACAGAGGATCTTCATCTTGAGATGACGGAGAAAGTTTTAAAATCCTCCTGGCGGTTCTCAGCCAAAGCAAATGGGGTCCCCCAAAAGGGATGTTCAGAGCTGAAGGAGGGATGCTTTTATTAATATTTGTCACTGTGACCTGAGAGGCATCGTGGCATGGAATCTGCCAGGGGTCTAGGGGCCTGGATGGGACAAAATGAAGACCTGGCCTGCTCCTCACACCAGTGTTACTCCCCAACAAGAGAAACCCAGAGCCAAACGGCCCTCGGAACCCACTGAAATCTTCCATATGATTTCTGAGTTGAAGCCTCCTAAACAGTGTCAAATCACATGTTAGCTCTTGAGTGTACTGGGCCTCTCTGGGGGTGGCAATGTAGTTAGCTCAGAGTGCCAGCATAAAAAAGAAATTTGCGAGGAGAAGGGGATTGGAAGTGGGTACATACAATTAAAAATAGCCTCACATTTTTATAGGACCCTGATTTGATTTCTCCCTTGCAGTACAGCACACACTATAAATTAGGATTGCAGAGGCTGGCCCAAGGTTGGAGGCACGCCTATTTTCCCAGTACATTTTCGAGTTGGTGTAGTACCATTTAGAAATAAAAACAACAGGATTTATCTCTCATTGCATTTTGTAAAGACAAAAAATAGTTCCCGGCATGAAGAGGCAAAGGGATGCCAAATTTCAGTCTCTAATGAAATTTTGTTCCTTGCTAAAATTCACTGAAAATGGCCATTTATAGTGCAAACTATAATTTACACTTCACTATGGATGTGACAGAGGAAACCTAGAAAGATTTTTGGAAAAGATAGTAGCTGAGAGGGAAAAAAAGAGAGAGAAAGAGAGAAAAAAAATACACTGATTCCATTTTTCCTGCTGGTTCCTATTTTTCTTCTCTTTTTCTTCTTTTTTTTAAATCAAGATGCTCACATATTTATTTTAATGAATTGACTGGAGCACAGAAACCGTGTCTTAATTTGTCTTATGACCCATTCCCCCTTTAAAAAACCCCTCCATCCCCAATCCAGCACAAGGCACTGTCTTACTCCTACGAGCCAAGGTTTTGAGAGGGTTGCTATAATTCAGTCAACCGCTAGGTATCAAATTAACATTCATGCAGTTCCAACAATGTGAATGCTCACACTCTAACATGTTTAACAGAAACAGATGATACATGTCTGCCCTTCCAGCCCTCACAATCCAGTTCAGGAATGGCGACATAGCCTGCAAGCCTGTGAGCATCCACTCAACAAGCATCTACTATGCCGTTGCGCCGGGCCCTGTGCCAAATGCTAGAATACGGCTGTGGACCTGACAGGTGTGTTCCTGTCCCTGTGGAGCTTACAATCTAAATGGAGAAACAGATCTTCAATAAGCAAACAAATCACTCCCCAGTATACACGGTCAGAGCTAGGAAGGAAGGCCCTGCAATGGGAGAGAATTACAGAAAGAGTGGTAGATGAGTTAGCCCGAGGCCGGGACAATGAAGAGCAGATTTGCTGTATGAAGACAGCTACGAAGAGTCAGGGGCTGGGAATTCTAGGCAGAGAGAAATGGTGTGAAGTTTCCAAGTTAGAAAAGAATTCACTTCATTAAGGGGAGGCCAATGAGGGGGGGACAAAGGCATGACAAAAAGTCCCGAGGGAGGCCGGAGGCAGACAGAGGACCAAAGGAAGCCAAGGACAGGGATGAGCGGGTCCAACGATGACAGTCCCCTACTCATGTTTTATGAATGCCGCTGGCCCTGCTTGGAGCCAGAGGAGAGGTGGTTGGGAGTGTCTGCTGAGACTGGTCTCCCACGGTGCAGGAGAGAGATGACAGCAGCTGGCAGCACCCACCTCTGCTAGGTGAGACAGAGAAGTGCCATAGATGTGAGAGGCCTCTTGCAGGTGGCAAAGGCAGGACTTACTAGTTGGGAGGAGGAGGAATCAAAGATGACTCTGAGGCTTCTGGCTCGAGGACATGCTAGCAAGGCCAAGACACTGAGGGTAAGGTCAGGAATGAGCTGGGTGAACCTGGAAGGAAATGGCTTTGCAAGTCCTTTGTGGACTAGAGTGTGTGGTGAGGTGAGAAAACTCACACCCTGCAGCAGGGGTTCCCTCCGGGTGTGTTGGAGACACCTGTGAGCTGGGAGGGGACAAGAATAGGAAAGGTCTGAGGGTGACGAGAGCTTTCAGTCATGAAAACTGTTTACCAAATGCTAATAAACCCATATTTCAATCAAATCAACCCCTTATGCGCACACAGGGCAAGTTGCAGCACCTAAACACTACCATGGCTAAGAGCACGGGAACCAGAGTAAGAGTATGGACTGTACTGAAGTTCTGCTTACTGCCTGTGTCGAACCCCTCCATGCCTCAGTTTCCTCATCTGTACAATGAGGGCGATCACAGTTTTAGCCACCTAGGGAGGTAATGAGGATTCTACGTCATAACGTATGAAACAAGCTTCACCCAGTGATTGGCGCACAGAAAGAGTTCAGCAAACCTTCGTGACTTGTGTTTTCATGATTATTATTTTTACAAATGCTGCACCTTTCAAATGGCCAAATCTGTTTTTCGATGGTTGGTACCTGTCAGGGCTTATTCTGAAGAACCTTGAGTATCAGGGACTCACTAATGTTTTATGATATTTTACCTCACTTTATGGTAGTCATTTATGACAAGACCGGGATGACATAAACTGCCATAAAGCAAAGCGATGCAATCACACAAATGACCATAAATCAGGGGGCGCAACCGAAAAGGGTCATAAAGAGAAGGAAATTGAGGGAAACAGGAGAGAGGCAGGGAGGGAAGTTGGGAGCTGGCAGCACAAACTTTGAGAGAGTGGAATTTCAATTGAGAACAAACTCAAAAAAAAAAAAATGAGATGGATGTCTTCAAGGGTTGTTTAAATTTCACATACACATTTGCAGACAAATATGGTGCACTTTCACGTTTCAAAGAGAAATACACTATTTCATGCCCTATGCTGTTATGCATTTTTTATTGGAAATGCTATTTCTAATCCTATCAGTATCTTTGGGATCCATATTGGACTTTAGAGATTTTTAGAATTCACAAGACTAGGAAATACTTTTGCAGTTCTGGAGCTATTGATGTCCCTGGATCCTCTTGGCGCCCCACTGGCTGAAAGGGATTTTTTAATAAGCAGAACTTTTTTTGCCTTTCTCCTTCTTTTCTTTCTTTAATATTTCTTTTATATTATTTTTTTCTGAAGCTTACCATAATGAATAGAAACTCAGAGAGTATATAGATTTCAGTGTGCTTGGAATAATTCTGCTCAGGTAGATGCAGATGAGCAGGAAGGATGAATGGGAAGAACAGGTAACAACGTTTTTCAAGACCCTTGTTGAGTAGACTTTGCTAAACTCTGAAACAAAATCCTAAAAGCAAACTAGGACAATTGATTTGGACCTATTTCTGATTGTAACTTTCCTTGCTGTTTTAAGATAATTCAAGTAATGAATAGAAACTAGATGGGGAAAAGACACAAACATCTAAAATTGTACTCATTTTTCTTACAGAGAAAATACTGGTGCCTAAATATCACTCTCACCACAAGTGGCGTATTTGAAAGTATGTGCAGTAGATGCAGTTCAAGTGATTTTAGAAAACAAATCCTCTTAGATGTATTAAGGATCTACCTAGTTAAAAGAATGATTCCATATTTATGCCCCCAAAGTAAACAATCTTTTTGTAACATAAACAGTCCACTACCAAACAGGTACATTTTATTCAAGTCACAATTCATGTATTTGGAGGTTTCCCAAAGCAGAGCCCATGTGGTTTTCAAACTTACATTGATCTTGTGGAGTATGATCTGCCTCATGTTCCCGTGTAGACTTAACACAATGGCAGGTTTTTCCCGGGAACTACGCTTGTACCTGCTTAGAGGCAGCATGAGGCCACGACTTTGTATGGGGACGTCTAAGCTACAGACTTTGGTGCCTTGTCCCTCAGAAATGTTTGGAAACTCCCAGAAAGCCAAGGCCACTCTGCCCTCAGCTTCTCACTTCTGTATTTTCAGATTCTCCTTTTAAAAAAAGTTTTGGGGTTTCTTTTTTTTTAATTTTGTTTGTATCATGTTTAGGTACCGCCTCTTAAATTCTCGATACTAATTTTCCCATAGAACTTCCTGGTATTAAGGGTTTTGGTTTTTAGTTGCTTGTTTTGTTTGATTTTTGCATAAATTTTGAAATTTGTGTGGAAAAATGTATACTCACACATATGTACCTGAAAAACCTGGAAAGATATATGTTGAACCGTAATCAACGATCATTTCTGAAGGGTGGGAATTTCTGAAGAAATTTTCATTTTCACTTCTTACATTTCTTCATTTAGGGAACTCACACAGTGGGCATATATCATATGGGCATTGTGGTTTCAAAAGATACTTTATTTGGAGAAACATGTTGAGTAAATTCCCTTTTTTTTTGCATGCACACAAGTATATGGCATTAATGACAGTTATCTCTGAGGAGTGAGAACCTGAAGGATTATTATTTTCTTCTTCATGATTTTTCCTATTTCTCAAATTTCCTATAATGAACATTTATTATTTCTGTAACATGGGAAATTTAATTTTTTTTGGAAATGTCCTTAAAATGAAACAAAATAAAATGCAAGAAAGACCAACTTTCCTACTTATGTCTTTCCTTTCTTAAAAGCCAGGGGCCAGAAGCTCAGAATGTCTGTTTTGCACAACACAGGCAGCAATCTAATCAACTGTGACGAAAAGAGAAAGGGGAGCATGAGTCTGTATAACGCATTTGGAGTTGGAGATGAACAGCTGCCCTGATCGTAGACACATTTGGGAGTGCCCCCTTCCCTGCAAACATCCCCCGACCCTCGGCCTCTGGCAGCCGTGTTGGTGGTGTGCAGCTCACTTCTCCAGCTGTAGCGTGCTGCGCCCACAGTGGACACCTAGCACAGGCGGGACAGACCCATTGACACAACAGCAGCCAATCAGATTCTCTCTCAAGAACGTCACCCAAGAGCCAGGTGGCACTGAGCTCAAGAACTACCAGATCCCATCCAGTCAAGGCTGGAGTGGCCATTTTCTGCCAAGTATACACTTGATAGAAGAATTAAAAAATGCTGATCTTCAGAGAGAAGCAAAATACTGGAGCAGACTCACAGAAAGAAAAGAAGCCCCAAAACAATGTGGCCTCAGAGAGGATAAAACTGTGGTTCCATACCTAACAGAAAAGCAGTTTCTAGCCCCATATGTCCATGAGGAATTGCCATTTCTATAAATTGTGGCTTCCTTGCGCATTTCAGTAAAACACCTTTCACCTGCATGGGCTTTTGGAGGGCTTCCATGCCTGGCAATCTCCACTAAAATGCCAGTTCCACAGCGTCTTATCAGTCTTGGACGTTGTATCCTCAGCTCCCAGAACATAGTGCAAGTAATCAATATGTATTTATTGAATGAACTGATGAACCTAGGGACTTGATGAAAAGAATCCTGAAGCTCCAAAACGAGTCAGAGTCCTGAGAAAAAACAGATAGAGTGGTTTCATTTTTCAAAAATCCACCAGATGACATGATAGGAATGGCTGGGACTCCTCCTACTAGGGTGTGCACAATTGGGATGTAAAACATTCTTGAGAAACTTAAATAGACTTTAAAATCTTCATGCTCGACATCACTTATACCAACATAACATCCTTGCATGAGCATTTGGGTAGCTGATGATGAAACATTTGAATGAGTTTGCTCTGCCCAGTGTAGAAAGTCAAAGAGAGCCCTTGAATTGAGTGTGTGATATACAAACATATAAGCAGCCCTCAAAGCCCATGTATATGCAACAAAACTGAGAGCTACTCTTTTTTCAATGAAGTGGGCTACATTACCCAAGAAGCAGAGCCACAAATGATTGCTGGAAGGAGCAGGAAAATAGAATGTGCTCAAAGAGTATAGCAATTTAACCCACTCCAACAGATAAAACATCATCTTTAAAAAAAAAAAAATCTGACTTATGTTTCTGTCTATATCGCAGTAGGTATATTTGAAATGATCCAATTTTATGTTGAACAACCATAATTGAGAAGAAACATAAAGATAGGAGTCTGGGGCAGAACTCTATGGATGGCCTTCACAGGCCAAAAAGACAGAAATAAAGTATCAATAGTAGCATGCAACATAGAGATGGTTTTACAGCTGTTTTGCATAATGTTCTTTCAGTCCTTTCTTCTCTGTCCATGAAGCTTTTTGTTTATTTGTTTTTTGTGGGGTTTTTTTTTGTTGTTTTTTTTTTTTTTTGTCTTTCAAAATAAATTCTAGAGAAAGAAGAGCAGGCATGGAGAAAATAATAATAATAAACCTTATACTCTATACTGTGTTTTGGCTCAACTAATAATCATTTTCTGAGGCAAAAGGGGCATTTATTAGGATGATGCATTTGTGGCTACATCATTTGAGAAAATAAAATAAATTAACAGAAGGATGGCACAGGGAGGGATGAGCTGATATCTGAATTTTTGAAGCAGCCTTTGCATTCTCGTTATTATATTGTCTTTTTGCATTACTTTTGAGTTATAATGTAATTGGGAAACTTTAGAAATGTTAACAGCAGCGGTACAGCTTTAAGGATGACAAAGTCATTTACTAATTATTGTCTTTACATTTGGTTAATTACTGAAGCATGAATTTTCTGGGTTCATTTCAGATGGGACTATCATTAGGGGAGGTCGGGGGAAATGTATTGTCTAGTTAGAAAAGCAACTTTCATAATTTTGTTGTAGTTCCCCCTTGGCTAACCTTTTAAAGGAAGGGACACATTATAAATTAAGACTCTTTACAACACGAAGTTTCAATAGCAAACCTTAAGGTGAGTCATTCCATTTTGTTTTATATTTAGATGAGAAATTGTTGCTCATGTTTACACTTTTTTTTTTCAATGTGTGCTGCTCATTATCTTAAGGGAGAGGCTGAGAATGTTGCAAGGATTATTAGTGAGGCTGGTGATGAGATTACTGAACCATTTGGAGTTGACTTTTCTTTTGTGATGCATAATTACAGGGGTTTATTTACAGTCTTTTTTTTTTTTTTTTGCTTTTTAATGACACACATTTTTATTTTTGTTCTTTCCCCATGAAGGGTATGATTTCTCCATTTTTAGTGTGAATTATTATTTGGAGTGTTACTTTATTCCCCGGAATGCTAGAATTAAAGAAAATTTTTCAAAACTAAATAAATAAAGAAGCCAACCTCACTACATTAATGGCATCAAGATCTGGAGAAAGCATGCCAAAACAGGAAAGGAGAGCATAGAGCCATTATTCAACTAACCCATCTCCCACTTGTATGGCAGTCCTGGGGCACATTATGTTGTAAAACATCTTATTCCCCTTCTAACTTCTTAAATTGTTCCAGATGCTCTTTAACCATAAAGAAATGTAATGATAATTTTTTTTAAAGCTGCATCATCTGTTTCCATATCTGACTTCCCTGCAATGTGCCAGTGAGTTTAGGAAGTTCGAAACAAGTTTATGTGCATGGTTCATTTGCACATAAACAGGGACGAAAGACCAGGGCTGAGCATCACAGCAGTAGAGACTGACTAACCAGTCTCACTTTGGCTGAGAACTATTCCAATGCTCTGTGACATAATTTCCTCATCCACATAATGGCAATGATAATACCTGATAGGTTTTTGTAAGGATTAAATCAGTTCATACATACAAACCATTTAGAATCCAATACTGAGCAGATAATAAGCACTTACTAAGCATAAACTATTATTTCCCAAAATTTGCTAATCATCCCTTTTATGGACATAAGATGGTTTAGTGTGATTCATAGAGAAATTTTTCTGTTAAAGCTTCATGTATATCAATTATGAGGCCATGGCTATGAATGGCAGATATTGTTTGAGAATAACAATTTCAACCAATAAACATTTTAAAATAAAAATTACCTTAGAGTAGGGATTGGCAAACTATAGCCCACAAGTCAAATCTAGCCCATTGCCTGTTTTTGTATGGTCTGTCAATCAAGAATGGCTTTTACAGATAAATATTTGCAATTTGGTGACAGGGAGAAGTAAAAGGAAAAGACTCCCATTTTTTTTTCATTAGTAGACTTATATTGCAAAAAATAATATAATCTATTATTATATTTTGAATTTAATCAATAAAAAATAGGTAGAAATTTGTTTTCCCTCTTGTTATATAACTACCTACATAATTTCCTTCATTTTGCCTCTTGGCCTGTAAAGCCTGAAATATTTACTCTCTGGCCCTTTACTCTTCCTCTTACAGTAAGAAATCCCGAGAAGCAGAGCAACTCTCTGTAGCTGGTTAAGACAGTGGGCCTATGATTCACCAACATTAAGATTCTTCCCTTCTGTCCACTCTCCTCCTCGAGGCGTAAGCATCACCTGCAAGCCGGCTCCCTTCATGGTGGAAAGATGAGCTTCTGCAGCTTCCAGGATACAGAAAGAGCCTCTCCTGATGTCTCCTTAACAATAAGAAAGCCTTCCCTGTATCATTACTTCTGACTTCTCATTGGCCATAGCTGGGTCATATGACCTCCTCTGAACCAATCATTGTAGCAGGAAACAAAATTTTGAGAACTGGCTTAGACTAATGATGTTCTACCTTCTTGAGCTAGGAATAGGGTCAGCTTTCCTCAAAGTGCATGATTGCATGGTAGAAGGGTGGATAACCCAACACATTAGGGTTCTGTTAGAAAAAAGGAAAGGGGAAAATGGACATTGGATAGGCAATCTCTAGCATGTTTCTTTAAAAGTACATTAGAAAAAACTAAAATTGGCACACTGAACACATGCTTTCATAACCCAAATGCTCTCCAACTCCTATTTATTCTTGAGGTCTCAGGTTCAACATGGCTCCCCTGGGAACTTCCCAATCTCCCCAAACAAGATTAGGCCACATATTCTATGGTGCCATATTTTTTTCTTCAAAATAGTAACCTATCTTTTATTCAAATTGATCCTTTGGATGAGTATGTGTTTGATTTCTGTTTTCCCCTTAAGAAGATAAGTTCTATGAGGTTAGGGCTAACTGCTAAATCTACAGTTCTTAGAAGATGATCTGGCACATAGTAAGGCTTCACTAAAGACTGATGGGATAAACAAATGAAAAAGCTTGTCCCTGTCCACATAACAGAGAGTCACTGCCTGGGCCGACAGATACTCCCCTAGGACAACACAGAATTGCAAATTCATTTTCTCTTGACAACAAATACTCATTTCTGCATTCGCTCAACAAGTATTCACTAAGTACCTGCTGTGTGCCAGGATCCTTGCAGTCAGTGGGGACAGGGCCATGAACTAACTGACCAAGTTTCTTGCCTCAGGGAACTCACACTGTGGTGGGGAGACTCAAATGAACACAACAAGCAAATAAATACGTGACAAAATATCAAGTAACAATGCACAGTACACAGAAAGCAACGGAATTTTCTTTGAAAACATTTTTTTTGTGTGTGGTAGTGGTGTCCTTTTCCAAAAATTGACTATGTTATGAAAATAACAGCCACCATAAATTTAGCAAGTATCTGAGCTTAGCTCACCTCAGAATGACTCTTTCCATCAGCCAGGAAGAGAGGCTCTGTTTACATGAGGATCTCTTTCCTGAGTGGAAAACAGACAACAAATAATATAGTTCAGGGTTAATTTAACTTTTCAAATTACAAATTCATCTAAAACACCATCCACTGCCGGGCAATAACTCAGGGTGCTGCCAGATTTTACGTACTGTAGCGACGGCTGGCGTTAAACTCCTCACACGCACGTCTTAAAAGATGGCTACCCTGGGGTTTATATCAAGCCTACATAATCATATATCGAAGCTTGGCTTATTTATTTCCATGTTTCTGAAGTACTATTAATCATTTTTCTAAGATGGTCGATGTGTTATATAATTAATAAAACACAAGAGCTTAGAAGAAAGCCCAGAGAAAGAAATCCGGGCAAGCTCAGAAAAAAACAGTGTCACTTCTTGGCACCGATGGAAATCCCAGTCTTGAGAAGATCAAGTCTTAACGGTAGGAATATGAAACAATAATTTTTCTTTCCTTTTCCTTTCGGCCTTCTCCTTCCTTTCTGTGTTTGCCAAACTTAGACACTGGTCAATGCTAATGTTTTAAAGGGAAAGAAAGTGTGTGGAAGGAGGAATGAGAAGCACTGAATAAAATCATTAATTCAATTTCTCACCGTTTTGCCTCTGGTGATTGCTGTCCCTACGGGTGATAGCTTGTCTGTGGTCTTGACCCGATTCTTAAACCTTTCCTATGGTACTCCAACAATTAATCTAATGGCTCATTAATTGCAAACATCTGAAATCATTAGACTCTGATTGAGCACAGAAGCATCAAACCTTCCAAAGCTGTAACTGCTTAACCAGCAAATGGGCTCATTGCAAAGGAATGTCGATGTTTATAGTAGATGTAACCCAAACTTGGGTGTTCATTGACACATTGTTCCATTTGTATACAACCACCCTGGCATCTGTCTGTTCAAGAAAGCATGATTTATCCAGTGCTATATCCTGCAACTGACAGGCCAAAGATTAGCACTTAACCCAGATGAAAGTGGAGGCTGTGTGTATTCCTAAAACAAATATTTAGTGTCTGACAAGCTCTGCTTAATATTAAGTCATGATAGAAACCAGTCAATTTAAGCTTAGTTCATGCCAAAATATATTTGGGTTTTGTAAATCATTTTTCAGGATCATAGTATCAAAAATCAGACAAAAAAGAGACTTCCTAAAATTGTAAAACTGCAGGGCTGGATAGGGCTTTCAGAAAAAATCTAGCCCAGAGTTCTAAATGGGCAGCCCACAAACATGAAATCCTCCAGTAGATGTGATTTCTTCGAATAGCACAATGTTTTAAAATAATCATTTTTAATTATTTGCGAAGTATGGATTTTTGACTCTTCTTACAGATCTAGCAATACTGGGTCCAAGCTCCAGCAAGGCAACAGTCAGCTGAAATCCAGCAAAAGATGTCCTATAAGAGACATGTTCTCCATGGCCACACACCCCCACCCCTCCCTGGCATTTACACATGTCCATTTACACCTGCCCTCTGCTCACCTGAAAGATGAGGAAACTGATGTCTAGGAAGGAAGAAGGGTTATCCAAGGACATGTATTGAGTTAGTGTCAGCACTGGGATGAGAACCCAAATCTCCTGATGCTACTATATTTATTTATATAGCATCACTCAATGCCATTTCACACTGATATGCAATGGTTTAAGGAAGCAAAATTCGAACTCAGTGTTTAGGGAGTTTTCAAAGGGCATAGAGCATGCCTGAGTCATTAGTATTATTATTCTTTATTATAGGACATGTACATTATTACTTCTAGATGATCTGAATACGAGAAACTATATAAAACTACAAAAATCCATTAAGGCCTTCCCATCTATATGCATCTCTAATTTGGGTGGGCACTGACCTTCTGCATTAGGATATTGGCATCCTTACCTGACCCGCTAATTTTGTAATCGTAAGTACAGCTACCACTTATATTGGACACCTCCTATGTTCAGAACTTTGTCTTTAAATTTTTCTCCTTAGTACTCAAAGCAATCCTCAAAGATAAGTTTATTGTTCTCACTTTATAGATAAAGAATTTATGTGTCAGGAACAGTAACCAACTATATCAGGTTTACACAGCTAGCAAAAGACAGAGCTGGAATTTGAACCCAGATAAGTTGAGTTCAAGCTCCTAGTCTTGCTACTGTATCCCGCACTGCTGGCTGCTGTGAGTTAAGCTTCTGCTCTATTGGCACATATAAAAATGATATGCATGCATCATATATGGCTCAAAGTAAGGAGGCAAAGAAGTACAGGAAAGACATGCAGTTGAGAATGGGTTAAATTTTCTGATAGCACTGGCTTCAAAAATGAACTCTTTGCATCTTTTAAATGTGTGTGGAAGCACATTTCTCAGTGTGCAACAAAAACATTTAGGCTCCCCTGTCATTTTGGTGAATTTTGTTTGCATGCTCTCTTCATGGAATACTGATGTTAATTTTTGGTTAAGTTTAGTCTTACAAAGTATAAAGCAATTTGCTAGAATAAGTAACCCTTTCATTAAAGTTCAATACAGTACTTAAGGAAAATGGGACTGTGTGCATTAATTGATAGTTGACAGCTATTATTTCCATGAAAACCTTTTATAGTAAAATTTCTATTTGATAGATTGGAATTTATAAAATTTGCATTTCACAAAGCTGGATTCAACTGGTAATACTGGGGATGTTTTTCTTCTTCAAACAATATTTCATCTTTACATTTTTATTAAACATTTATTAGTGGATAGAATCTTAATTTAAAGAGTAGAGCACAGATTTTATTTAATAACTCAGGTTTAGTAGCGCATGAACATAAGCATTTGCCCTGCATTTGACTTTGACAAAATGTGACTATTTATGAATATATTTATCCATGGAGACTTAATTAGTACAGTTGGGTTTGGGGCAAATTGCTTAATAAAAGAATTCTATTTTATTTATTTTTATTTTTTTAACTCACAATAAATCACATAAATATCACTGGGAATTTTTCTTCCAGTTGGCAGGTTAGAAGGAAGGAATATTATCTCAGATTTGTCATATTTGACTGAAATTACAAAAATCTGAAATGTAATTGCACTTCTGTTCAAATTCTGCCCCCACCCTACCCTTTTACGAATAACCCTTTACAAAGATGCTTGAATGACCACTAAGATTTGGTCTGGCATCTTTATCCAAGATTTTAACAAATAAGCTGATGTTGACATAAAAGCTATTTTCTGCCATCAATTCTGATCAAAATATTAGCAACATTTTCCATGGTTTTTTATAAAGCACTCACTCATGTTGAAGCTGTTCTTGCCATTTAACATATGGGAAGTTTGGGGCCAAGAATGGTGAGATTACTTGAAATTAAACTAATTCGAGAAGGTGTAAAGATCAGAATCTAGGGTCCAAGATCTTTTTCCAAATGTAGCCCCCCATAAGGCTTTTCCTCATGATGTCCCCTCTGCCTGGAACACCTCCTCTTCTCCCAGGTAGACCTGGTTCCATCACAGTTTTCAGGATTCAGGTGAAGTCCTCAGATACGACATTCCAAATCCTCCTCTCTCTATAAGAGATCCTCCTGTTACCTATCACTGCAAATTTTTATTCTTGCAGAGCATGTATCAAAGGTGATGATTATGTAGTTATATGAGCACTGCTTTATCATATATCTCCCCCATTAGACTTCCCATCTCCATGAGGGCAAGGACCTTACCTAATTTGCTCAGCCTCTATACTCTGCCGCATACTTAGTAGGTGACATGGAGTAAGTTTTCAGTACCTTGTTGAATGAATGAGTGGATGGAGATTCTTAAAACTCAGAGCTCAGTTACTTTATAGTGGAACAACCTGACAAATACTACCCTAGCCATGTGATCAAGGTCAACAACCACAGTCATAAATCATGTTGATATCATATGCCCTTGATATAATGTAAAAGTGATACTTCATGACTGTCATCTTCCTCCCAGAAGTCCATAACACCAGTCTTATCATGAGAAAAACATTAGACAAATTCCAATAGAGAAGCAACCTACAAAATACCTGACCAGTAACTCTCAAAACTTTCAAATCATCAAAATAGGGAAATTCTGAGAAATCAACACAGCCAAGAGGAGCCTGGGAGATACATTGACTAAATGTAATTCGCTACCCTAGATGGGATCCTGAAACAGGAAAAAGGACATTAGATAAAAACTAATGTTCTTAATAAACTATGGACTTTAGTTAATAATAATATATCAATGTTTACTCATTAATTATAAAAATTATATCATATTAATGTACAATCATAATAAATAGGGGAAACTGGCTGTAGGGCATATGAGAACTATCTGTATTACCTGCTTAATTATTCTAAAAATTTAAAACTATTCTAAAAGATAAAGTCTATTTTTAAAAGTCTCAAAAAATTTTAAAGACCTGAAATCACATAAATATTACCTCTAATTACAACAGAGTTAAGTTAGAAATCAATAATGAAAACAACATATTAAAATGTGTGAGATTATGCTACAGCAGATATTAGAGGAAAATTTACAGCTATCTACACTTACATTTAAAAAGAGGAAAATTCTAACGTCAATTATCTTAAATTTCACCTGTGGAAGCCAGAAAAAGAAGAACAAATTAAACCTTAAGAAAGTAAAGGAAAGAAAACACTAAAGTATGAGAAAAAATACTTGCAAATTCTAAAGTTTGCAAAGGAATTCAATCCAGAATATAAATAATAACTTGATTATAAGAAGACAAACAAGCCAACAAAAAAAGGTGAAAGATTTAAACAGACCCTTCACATACACACACAAATACATATGTATGTGTGTATGAATATACACACACCCCAAAAAATACACACACACAGGCATACCTCATTTTATTGCCCTTCACTTTATGGTACTTCACAGGTATTGTGTTTTGAAGGTAATATTATAAATTGAAGGTTTGTGGCAACCCTGTGCCAAGCAAGTCTATCAGTGCCATTGTTCCAACAACATATGCTCAATTCACGTCTTTGTGTCACATTTTGACACAAAATGTGTCAAATATTTCAAACTTTTCATTATTATTATATGTGTTATAGTGATCTGTGGTCAATGATCTTTGATGTTACTATTGTAATTGTTTAGGGATACCATAAACCATGTCCATATAAGATAGTGAATTTAATTGATAAATGTTTTGTGTGCTCCAGCTAATGGAGCAGTCAGACCTCATCTTTCTCCCTCTCCTCAGGTCTCCCTATTTCCTGAGACATAACAATTAGAAATTAGGCCAATTAATAACCTTATTGGCCTGTAAGTGTCCAAGTTAAAAGAAGAGTTATATGTCTCTCGCTTTAAATCAAAAGCTAGAAATGATTAAGCTTAGTGAGGAAGGCATGTCAAAAGTCAAAATAGGCTGAAAGCTAGGTTTCTTGTGCCAAAAAGCTAAGTTGTGAGTGCTAAGAAAAAGTACTTGGAGGAAATTAAAAGTGCTACTCCAGGGAGCACACGAATGAAAAGAAAGCAAAGTAGCCTTATTGCTGATGTGGACAAAGTTTTAGTGGTCTGGATAGAAGATCGAACCAGCCACAACATTCCCTCAAGCCAAAGCCTAATCTAGAATGAGGCCACAACTCTCTTCAATTCTATGAAGACTAAGAGAGGTGAGGAAGCTGCAGAAGAAAAGTTTGAAACTAGCAGAGATTGGTTCATAAGATTTGAGGAAAGAAGCCATCTCCATAACATAAAAGTACAAGGTGAAGCAGCAAGTGCTGATGTAGAAGCTACAAGTTATCCAGAAGATATAGGTATGATAAATGATAAAGGTGGTTACACTAAGTGACAGATTTTTTACGCAGACAAAATAGCCTCCTATTGTAAGAAGATGCCATCTAGGAATTTCATAGCGAGAGAGGAGAAGTCTATACCTGAATTCAAAGTGTCAAAGGACAGGCTGCCTCTTTTGTTATTAGGGGCTAATTAACTGGTGACTTTAAAATGAAGCCAATGTTCATTTACTATTTTAAAAATATCATACAGCCTTAAGAATTATGCTAAATCTACTCTGCCTATGCTCTATAGGTGGAACAACAAAGCACGGATGATAGCACATCTGTTTACAGCATGGCTTATTGAATATTTTAAGCTCACTGTTGAGACCTACTGCTCAGAAAAAGATTCCTTTCAAAACATTGCTACTCATTGACAATGCACCTAGTCACCCAAGAGCTCTGATGGAAATGTATAAAGAGATTACTATTGTTTGCATGCCTAACACAACATTCATCTTGCAACCCATGGATCAAGAAATAATTTCAATTTTCAAGTATTATTACTAGAGAAATATTTTTCCTACAGCTATAGCTGCTATAGATAGTGATTCCTCTGATGGATCCGGGCAAAGTAAACTGAAAGCCTTCTGGAAAGGATTCACCATTCTACATGCCATAAAGAACATTCATGATTCATGGGAGGAGGTCAAAATATCAACATTAACAGGAGTTGGAGGAAGTTGATTACAACCTTCATGGATGACTTTGAGGGATTCAAGACTTCAGTGGAGGAAATAACTGTAGATGTGATGGAAGTAGCAAGAAAACTAGAATTAGCAGTGGAGCCTGAAGATGTAACTGAATTGCTGCAATCTCATGACAAAACTTTAGCAGATGAGGAGTTGCTTCTTGTGACTGAGCAAAGCAAGTAGTTAATTGAGATGGAATCTACTTCTGGTGAAGATGCCATGAACACTGTAGAAATGACAACAAAAGGATTTAGAATATTACATAAATTTAGTTGATAAAGTAGTGGCAAGGTTTGAGAGGACGGACTCCAATTTTGAAAAAAATTCTACTGTGGGTAAAATACTATCAAACAGCATCTCATGCTACAGAAAATCTTTCACGAAAGGAAGAGTCAATCTATGCAGCAAACTTCACTGTTGTCTTATTTTAAGAAATTGCCACTCCAATCTAATTTTCAACAATGATCACTCTCAGCCATTTACGTCAAGGCAAGTCTCTCCACCAGCAAAAACAACTGTGCCTCACTGAAGGCTCAGATGATCATTAGGATTTTTTAGCAATAAAGTATTTTTTACTTAAGGTCTATACATTTTTTTAGATAGAATGCTATTGCACAGTTAATAGATGGCACTATAGCATAAACATAACTTTTCTATGTGCTATAAAACCAAAACATTCATGTGACAAGCTTTATTGCTATTCATCTTATTGCCATGGTCTGGAACCAAACCACAATATCTCCAAGGTATGCTTGTATACAAATGGCAAAAAAAAACATGACAAAATACTTAATATTACTATCATTGATCATAAAGAAACACAGATAAAACCACAATTAGACACTCCTATAAATCTACCAAATAGATAAAATTAAAATGAATGACAAGTGCTGGCAAGGATGGAGAACACCTGGAACCCTCACATATTACTCATATAAATTTAAAATGATATAGTCACTTTGGGAAACAGATTGGTGGTTTCTTAAAAAGTTAAAAATATATACATTTATTATATAATCTAGTAATTCCACTCTAAGGAGAAATGAAAATACAAGAGAACTTCAAAAAGTTTATAGAAAAAATGAAGTTAAAAGATAAAAATTAAAAATATAAACCTTATTTCTCAACATAAACTCCACCAAGTTCAAGACAGCTTTTGTAAGAGGTGATACAAGCCATTCATCCCTAAATAATTGAGGATCCTGAGAATTTAACAATGCCTATGCAGTCCCTTTTTACACTATTAGCTGAAGAAAAATGGGTGCCCTTTAAAGATTTTTTAAGATCAAGAAACAAAAAGAAGTCAGATAAGGGGCTGTAAGGTGGATGCCTAATGGCTTCCCATCAAAACTCTTGTAAAAGTGCCGTTGTTGAATGAGAGGAATGAGCAGGAGCTCGTTGTGGCAGAGGAGGACTCTCCAGGGAAGCTTTCCCCAGGCATTTTTCTGCTAAAGCTTTGGCTAACTCTCTCAAAACACTCTCATAATAAGCAGATGTTATCATTCTTTGGCCTTCCAGAAGGTTAACAAGCAAAATGCCTTGAGCATCTCAAAAAACTGTTGCCATGACCTTTGCTCTTGACTGGTCCACTTTTGCTTTGACTGGACACATCCATCTCTTGGTAGCCATCGCTTTGATTGTGCTTTGTCTTCAGGATTGTCCTGGTAAAACCCTGTTTCATCTCCTGCTACAATTCTTCAAAGAAATGCTTCAGGATTTTGATCCCACTTGTTTAAAATTTCCATTGAAAGATCTGCTCTTGTCTGCAGCTGATCTGGGTGCAACAGTTTGGCACTCACTGAGTGGAAAGTTTGCTCAACTTTAATTTGTCAGTCAGAATTGTGTAAGCTGAACCAACTGAGAAGTCTGTGGTGTTGGCTATTGTTTCTGCTGTTAATCATCAGTCCTCTTCAATTAGGGCATGAATAAGATTAAATTTTTTCTTGCAAATTGATACAGATGGTCTGCCACTGAAGGCTTCCTCTTCAACATCATCTCATCCTTTCTTGAAATGAGTTATCCATTTGTAAACTGCTAACTTCTTCTGGGCACTGTCCCCATAAACTTTTCATAAAGCATCAGTGATTTCACCATTCTTCCACTCAAGTTTTACCATAAATTTGATGTTTGTTCTTGCTTCAGTTTTAGCAGAGTTCATGTTGCTCTGCTAAAGGTTATTTTCAAACTGATGTCTTATCCTTCTTAGTGTCTCAGACCAGGTCCTGCTCCGATATGTTATAACAAGTCAGTACAAGTTTATTTTGTTGTAAAAAAAATTGAAATACATCCATAGTTTTATCATAATATGCATTTTTCTAAGACATTTTTGAAGTGCCTTCATATATGGCTATTTTATTTATAACAGCCAAAAAATATTACAACACCCAAATCCACATCATTTGGTGATTAGATAAACAAAATATGGTATTCTCCATGGAATATCACTCAGGAATAAAAAGGAATGAGCTATTTACTGATATATGTGCCTATTTTGAAAATTAAAAAATAATCTTAGGCCGGGCGTGGTGGCTCACGCTTGTAATCCTAGCAATCTGGGAGGCCGAGGTGGATGGATCGCTCAAGGTCAGGCATTCAAAACCAGCCTGAGCAAGAGCGAGACCCCATCTCTACTAAAAATAGAAAGAAATTAATTGGTCAACTAAAAATATATAGAAAAAATTAGCCGGGCATGGTGGTGCATGCCTGTAGTCCCAGCTACTCGGGAGGCTGAGGCAGGAGGATCGCCTCAGCCCAGGAGTTTGAGGTTGCTGTGAGCTAGGCTGATGCCACAGCACTCTATCCTGGGTAACAGAGTGAGACTCTGTCCCAAAAAAATAAAAAATCTTAGCCCAAAGGATTCAAATTAAAATACATTTTAACAGAAAGACAAGACATATTATTGAAAATAAGCACTGATTGCAAACACTTTTGCTTTCAAGAGTTGTGACACAAATCCCTAGGATTAAAGAAGGTCCCCCCAACATTCCTTTTTTAACCTAGGAAACTGCCTTGAAAGATCCTTTGAGCATGAAAACTGAGATCTTTTAGGTCATAGTATGGAAGTCATAATTTGGATGAGTAAAACATAGAAAGGGTTAAATACTTTCACGTAAGGGAAAAAAGGGATTTTATGGCTCTTTGCTGGCACCCCTAGAGGCTGTGAGATGAGGAGTCTGGAACAAAGAAAAACAATATGATGCAAAGAGAAGGAGAATGAAAAAGGATTCTCAGCAAAATAGTAGGAGTTCAGAGAGTGCCAGGTAATAGGAAATTCCATACAGCAGGAAGGGACTTAGAAATGTCTAGGATCAGGGATGACATCAAAATGCTTTCATTTGCTAAGTATTTTTTGAGCTCCCATATGTGTCATGCTCTATTCTAGGCACCAGAGACACAACAGTCAGTTAATTAAATAGCAAATTACCCAGAGGATACTCTCAAATATCTTGAGGTTATTTGCTCCTCTGAGTTGTAATTTCCCTTCATGGCATCCCAAACCAGCAACAAAATTCTACTATAAGCAGGAACATGTTTTGAATGGGGGGTTGGGGGAATAGAGGACAACAGAAGTTGTCTAATGTGAGTTAAAACAAAACTGGCAACTTAAGATGACAATCGCAGGAAGAAAGAGTAATGGCTAAGAATAGGCAACAAGCACCCGTAGCGAAGGCTCATGCCAGAAACTGTAGAGGCACCAAGCAAGCCCTCACGGATGCCACATGATGCGGCACAGCAGCATGATCATTTCTAGGGCTATTCACCAATGTTGCGGATCCCCTCCCTTCCGGAAACTGGTAGAACTGCACACTCCTGCCTCCTTCAAGTTCAGCATGGTTATAAGATGTGCTTTAGCCAATGAAATATGAGCAGAAGCAAAATATATTACTTCCATGGTGATGCCTTTACAGGAAAATTAATAAACAGCCATGTTCTTTTGTTGGCCCGCCATAGCAACCAACAGCCGGCCAGGTAGTGAGGGCTCTGTCGCCTTCTGTCAATGAGCAGATTTAAAGAGCCCACCAGCCAACTTGAAACAGACACGGAGCATGAGCAAGAAATCAACCTTTGCTGTTTATAAGCCACTAAAATTTGAGGGTTATTTATTACCACAGCACAACCTCGCTTATCCTGGCTGATACCGGCGGATTGAGCTAGTCTTTGTAGATACTGTGGGCGAGCTGAAGGACCCAGGGTTATCTGAAATTCTCAAACATATTTTTCAGGAAGAGAGTACTCCGAAGGAACCAGGAAGAGAATGTGCTTTCAGGTGGCAGGCTGGAACAGATGAGAACATAAAAGCAGTAAATTCAGCCCTAAGGATTCTAGGAGGTAAGACGAGCATCGTGGCAGGTACACTTGTCTTTTTCTGACAGGAAAAAGTATACACTTTTGTTCAGCGACAATACTTTTTATCCCCCTGGAACTAAATTCAAGCTGGATTTGTCCTCTGGGGATTTGTTTAAAGGATGAGTAGCGGAGGGAACAACATCTTCTGCCGCAAAATCACAGAAACGCTATAAAACTGGGCAGTCCTCTCAGTGACCCTGTCCAGAAGGAAAAGGCATAACTTAAAATAGCGAGGTAGTGAAGGCAGTTTTCTGTGAAAGGCTCAAGACAACATGGATCAAGCATGCGACTCTCTGATGACCTATGTCGGCGTTACCTAAACTCCAGCCACTCGCAAAACATTTTCACAATTTTTTCCCGTGGCCACCTGCTCTCTGTGCTTCAGTTACTTGCTATTTTCTTTAAACTGATCCCCATGTACAGACATCACTCAATTTATTTGAAAAGGAAAAAACTGATTTGAGAAGGATGAATTGAAAACCAGTATATTAGCCATAAACAAAAATACAGGGTGTCCCAAAAGTCCCCATACATAGGGAAAATGGGAAATTGTAGCTAAATGCATCTTTATGTACAAAATATTAAAATTTTACAAAATTTTTCCTTTGTACAGAGACATCCTGTAAATTAAAAATTTCCATGGTGATAAAATACACATGAAAACAAACCGAGGTTATTCCATTTTATCTGGATGTTGTGATCTGCTAACGTTTATAAGCTTGAGGTATGCCTGTTGTTCAAACGGGAGCACAAAATGATGGCACCAACCTGAGTCTTGCTCCTTCACTAACCAGAATGAAAGAGAATGGTAAAGAAAATAATTTTCATACTAAACATTTCAATGTACTACCTCGAATCATCTCAAGTACTCTCTGTGGTACGTGTCCCACACTTGGGGAAATACAAATCATAGTGACCATGAAAATGCATCTGTCCTATCTCTGACAATGGGGAGTGTAAACAAGACCTGAATGCTGCACTCTGAAATCTGTCACCATGTTCTGGAAAAGGAAACGTTCATGGCGGGTGGCTCCATGAAGGCATGCCAGTTCCTCCAAGACAGGGGACTCCTCTGACAGGTGATCAACTTTGCCAAACATCCTTAGAGCTGCAGCGCAGCCCAACAAGCTTCCACCGACCTTCCTTCCTTCCTTCTCTCTTTCACAAGGGTCAGTCCACTCCTCGGTCCACTGCCCACCCCCAGCATCTCTCCCGGATCCCTTTCCATCTGCCCCCGTAAGCATCTCCCCTGACAAGTCCTGTGTGTGTCTAACCCTGTGTCCGCATCCGCCTCTCAGAGAACTCAGACTCACACATTGACATCACCTAATGCATCTTTTGCAGACAAAAGGAGTAGGCAGGACAAAGTCCCACTAAATTGTTTTGTTCAACTATCAGATGTCTCAAATAAGCAGCAGATAGAGTGAATCTCGGTCTATCTTCCCAAAAGCTTACACACTGCAGATAGTCTGTATGGTTGATTAAAGTTTTTTTTTTTTAAAAAAAGCCACAAGATCTGTGTACTGGGTCTAAGGAAGGCGAAGCTGACATTTTTGTGGTGGAATTTTAAAAGCTGCTTTTATTTCCCTCCCGCAGACATTAGGCAGATATCTACTTATCTTTGAAACCCAGCTCGAGCATTACCTGCCCTGAGAACTCATCCCTGGTCTGACCAACCAGCGTTGGTCCCATCTCCTGTCTCTGTGTCCCCGCAATATTCCATTAGCACGTCCCTTCCAGAAAGCACTTACCACGCTGCATCGTAATGAGAGCAGAGTCATAGCTTAAGAGAATCAGGTTGAAAAGTCAGAGCCTAGAGCAATAATTATGTGGGGGAAACTTATCTTTCAAAATCCCTTTAAAAAGCCTCACGATGCAGATGGACCTACTAGTTCTCAACGAGTCCGTCATGGCTAGTTTTTCCTCCCCCGCTGGAAAAAATCACTGTGCCTTCAGTTAAGCACCTCATAAAGTAGTTGGCTTGTACACTATTTAGAAACCACATTGCATGAAAAATAGAACCATGTTGAATTTTTAAATGTGAGAATCACACTCAACACAAGAAGATATTCTATGAGAGGCACAGGCAACCTGAGGCTGACTTCGAAAACTCCAGCTTCCCGTCCCCATCTCACGCGCCAGCTGGGGTCTGCATGTATTGAATAGAATGGCAGCCCTGGCCAATTGAATAATTATTTCTTTCCCTCACTTTCTTAAACCTTGTGTATTGTTGAGTTCACAAAAGTTAAACTCAGTACTTACTACAACTTCTGTCTCCTTCGGTATTGTCTACTTGACTGGAAGCTTCTAGAACCTCACACAGTGTCTGCAGCTGGTATTCAAAATATGAGGGAAGAAGGGAGGGATGAAAAGAGGGAAGGAGGAACAGGTGCAAAAAATGGATCCCACACAAATTCATTCCTGGAAGGTGTCTCAGGTTGGGTTCCCCCAGGAGCAGACCCCAAGACTAGGATTTGACTAGAAGGTGATCCCAGGAGGCATAGAAAAGGCAGTAGGGAAGTGAGACAGTGAGCAAGGGATGGAACCCTTCCCTTAAGGGGGCATGAATGAGCAGATGACTGCTGTTGACAGCTGCAGCTCCATCCCACGGACGACTTCTGGAAGACAGGGTAGAACACAACTCCAAAGCCTCCTATACGAGGGGCAATATGTATCCTCCAACTCCACCCACGAGCAAAGGACCAACATTCCTATGGCAAGAGAACCCCCGGCCAGCAGAGATTCACAGCGTGGCGGTGAGAAGCCACAGGCATGCATGAGAAGGTATGTGAGAACACGGGTAGAACACAGACATCCCCTGCCACAGAGGGAATGGTTACTCTTATTTCAATTTCTGCCCATTTTCTTTCCAATAAAAATAATTTTACTCTTTAATTTGTTTCTCACCAATGAACACTGTCAATTACAGCGACAGTGAGAAAATGTGAACAGTTTTGGGATTCTGATTTTTTTTCTTGTCCTTTGCAAAATACTTTTTTTTCCCTAATTATAGTTTAACAGAGAGCCTAAACTGTCACCCGTGTCCCTCTCATGAGTCATCTCTTTGGAATCTTTAACTTTAAAGCAATTTTTGAAATAAAAAAAATCTATTTGTAACATTCTAATTTCACACATATTTTAGATATACGAATATATATACTAAACATATAAATCTATATACTGTTTCTGGCAATGAGTCGCACAGCATTCTTGACTATTAGCATCATTTATACTTCGATGTTTATACTAAGTAGATTTTTTATTAGTTAAAAAAATTAAGATTGTGCAGGCTTGAAAAGAATTCTCCCCTCATTATCCATTAAGAGGTTATCACAATGAAATATTTGTTAAATTAAATTAAAGGTAAAAAGTAAAGATCACAAGATCATGAGGCAAGCAGGCTTTACTTTAAATTTTCACATACATGCTGGCACTTGACTGCTATAAATAGAGGGGTGGAGAAGTGGGGAGATAAGTTGTATAATTCTGGTTTAATGCCCTGGATTTAGGCAGCCTATTCAGAAGTTGTGAAAAACCGAAATGGAGATTCTTGTTCTACAACCCATGGAATATGAACTTAGGCATTCGTGGTTTTCATTACATCTTTGTACATCAGTTTCTAGCCTGTTCATTGGCCTAAGCCCCAGATAAATCTTTTACCTGTAGGATATTATGTGGATTGTTCATTGGAATACTAATTCTTCTCATTCAAATCCCATTCTGTGACAGTGTGAACTTTGTGTGTTGCGAAGTTCACAAAGGTGCACTTTCCTGTAAGCAGAGGCCGTGTGTGCATCCCAGATCTCTGTGCTCCGCTGCTGGGAAGGGAATGGTGAGCTCACTTGGCTCCCAGCTAAGCCCCGACCCTCGGCGGCCTTCGTGACTCATCCCTTCAATCTCTGCCCTTGAGCTTCAGCCCCCTGCCCTGATCTCTCTGCACTGCCATATGGACCCCTCCCTAAATAAATAACTCCAGTGTTTAAAACTCCCAGAAGCTTGTGTTATCTTAGGGAATCCTATGGTGCTTTTTGCGGTAAAGAAGAGAATTGCATCCATTGTGACCACGGCACAGAAACAGGATGGACGCCACTCAACATTCGGTTCAGGTAGCAAGACTTATGACACGGCACACAGACCAAGAATGAATGAAAAGGTTTATTACTCACATAATGAGGCTCTCTGGGGAGAGCAGAGCAGGCTCCAAGCAGATCTGAAATTCCTTGGGAGCAGGGAGAGGAGATTTACTCAGGACTTTTGTGGTGGTTAAGGGGTGGCCCACAGGAGGGTTCCTTATAGGGTTTGAGCTTCCTTCCAGCACCAAACTAAGGATTACCCAGAATTTCCTATCAGTTTTCCCAGATGTGGAACAGACAGGGAGGAAGAATGAATGAGGCTTAAAGGCTGTCAGCAGTGAACCACCAAAAAAGGGAATCATACTCTTTTTTTTCAATGTATTAATTTCATCAGAGAATTAGGTAAACTTCCGATTACAAAACCAAGGCCAAAATAATTTTGCAAAATTAAAATGCATTGAATAATCCAGTCACCATTTAACTGGATTATATTTCAACATGGACATGATTTTGTTCCCCCAAATAACTTTCACTTAGGAAGATTACTTTCTTCCAGTACGTGGAAAGACAAAACATGCACTTTCTTCTCTCAGTCACTGAGGAAGAGATTTTTCTCTCTTGATGGGCCAATGGTTTTGTTTGTTTGTTTGTTTTTTCTGCTCTTTTCTCTTCTTCTTTCCCTGGTTTCTCCTCTCCACGAAACTTCTTTGGATACACTTGCTCATCTTTACAATCTTTATGTTTATCTCTGCAGAGGCCGAGAAAACGAGATGTCCTTCTGAGCACAAACTAAGAACTGTGGTTTGGACACCAATCATACGTCGCCTTCCTCTTGGCCAAACACTGTTCACTATACAGACACCACTTTCATGGATGTGGAATCAGTATGCCTAGCAACTTCACCAAGTAGCCGGGCATTCAGATGAGTCATGTGAAAGGAATATTCTGAAAGTAAAGATATTTCTTGAGCAGTATCCTTAGGACATTCGGGGACCCCGGTAGGCTTTCTTACAGAATCGTTCAATTTTATCTGGACCTGACCATCCTCAACGACACACCCTGTCCCTGGAGTCAGACTCTTTATTACAATTTCCTGTTAGGGTCAGATCTCTATATATCGATACAATAATAATCATAGGTAATAAAATGGTTATTTGGGAATCTACTACACGTCAGACACAGCACCAACTATTTACATACATCATTTTTTTGAATTCTCACAACAACCCTGAAAGTTAGTATCTTTCTTTGGGTTCTCCCCAAAGGAGAAAGTTGCAGGATTTGAAAAGAAGTTATTTATTTGGGAAGTTAGGACAGGAACATGGTGAAGGATTGGGAAAGTGACCCAGGGTGGGAGGAAAGGCAACAGAGGGAGCTCTAACAAGCGGGTTACACTGCCGGTGTCTGGAACTCAATCCAACCGAGGACCCGCTGGGAGACTGAGTGGAACATGGAGCTGTGACCCGTGAAGGAAGGAGGCAGGATATTCATCCCCCAGCTCCCGTCCTCATCATTCAAGGGTCGCTCCTGGGGGCACCATCCCGGGCACTCCCAGGCTGCCCATGTGCAGGTTGAGCTGCTTCTTAAAGCCAGAGAAAGCCTTCAAGTAGAGACGTTGGTGCTTGAAGTAAGAGGCTATCAGCAGGTATGAGGACCTTCCTCTAAATAGCAGGGCACTCCCAAGGTAAGCCATGGAGATACAGGCAAGGTAGCTCCTACCTACCTGCAGACAGGAACTGTCACTGTCCTCATTTCATGGATGGAGATATGAAAGCTCAGAGAGGTTAAATAATGTTTTCTGTGGCCATACATACAATAACCAAAGAGCTATAACTAAAACCCCAGGCCACATCACTCTTGAGCTACATTCTTAAGCAAGACACCCTGATATGCTGAAAGGGAAAGAGTGAAATTGAAACTAACAAAGGTGGTGGGGCAGAATGGTAAGAACATGGGCTTTGAAGTCAAACTGTATCATCTCAAATTTGGACACTACCCCTTACTAGCTTGGTAACCTTGGGCCAGTTTATTAGCCTCTTTGTGCCTCAGTTTCATCATCTGTACAATGGGGATAGCATTGCACCTACACTAATCACCTAGTTGTTAAAATGGGTTTACACAATGCCTTAGAGTTGCCTTTCCTAAGCCACCATATAAATGCCAAATAAATGCTGTCATTTTTTTCACAGGTTTGTTGAATGTCAGTTCAGGAGTATCTTGAAATCTGGTTTTCATTCCAAACCAATAGTTTTAGAAAATAATTAGTGTGACCTGGTTTCCTTTTTGGAAGCCATTTTATTTGGTTATATAGTTTCTAAATTACATGTTGGCTTCCCTCCCTTCTCTGTTTCACCTTCTCAGTCTTTTACCACGTTTCCTGCCCTAACTTCCCAAATCAATTGCTTCTTTTCAAATCCTTCAAGTTCTCTTTTTTGGGGGAACCCAAACAACTAAAACATATAAAAATATATTTATAAAATATGTATCTGCCTATGCACCATATTCGGCCACAAATAAGAAAATTACTCCAGTTGTGTTCAGGTTCTGATCCCTTTCCAGATGGGATTTATGTGACTTATCTTTCTAAATGCCAAACTTTATGCAAGCATCAGCAAGACTGTACCCCAGTTCAGTTCTCCACTCCAGCCTTTGATTAGGCAATACATAGAGTTAGAGAAAGGCAGATTTAAAAAATCAAACAAAAGCCAGGTTTCCTGGCTGCTCAGTGTCTGGGATCCCTGGCCCATTTCAGTGGACACAGAGTCCAGTGAAAAGCCTACCTGGGAGGTGCTCTGTTGGCCAAGCATTCTGGCTGTGTTATCTCTGGACCATTCTTCATCTCTACCCCATCCCTGTCCCCATGCTCAGTAATAATGATGGCCAATACTTACTAGAAACTGATTGTGGGTCCAACACTATGTGAAGCATTTTAAATATATTCACATATTTAACCATTACGCATGCCGGGAATTAGGCTGACTTCTTTCAAGAACAGTTCAGAGGCCGGGCGCGGTAGCTCACGCCTGTAATCCTAGCACTCTGGGAGGCCGAGGCGGGTGGATAGCTCAAGGTCAGGAGTTCGAAACCAGCCTGACCAAGAGCGAGACCCCGTCTCTAAAAAAAAAAAAAAAAAAAAAAAAAGAACAGTTCAGTTGGCCGTTTGTGTCGTGGGCAGCCAATCTAATGGGCACCAATATTTCAAAAGTGGCTTTGGGCAGGCAGGTGGGAGCTGTTTCCTAAATCTCTGCCCATCCCTCCACACACCTACAAGAACTCCCTGCAACCCTGATTTAGAGTCCCTTACCCAAGCACAACCACAAACAAAGCTTTTGAAAGGTTTCGGCCAAACCCACAGAGATATCCTTGGACATTCAAGCAAAGAGAAGGAGAGAAATGCAGAATATGCGAATAAAAAGAAGTTTTTTTATAGAGCTGGCTAAAACAGTCACTCCACAAACTGCTTATCAGGTGTGTTTTTTTTACTCAAGAAAATCTTCAGAGATTTCAGCTCAAAAATATAATGTACCTTCTTTCATCAGTAGGCTCTTTCCATCTTCCTTTAAAACCAAGTAACACCCTCACCTTGTAGCTTTTTATTTATTTTTTTAACAGATTCTGCAGTAAGTTAGTCTAAGATGAGTGTTATCATTCTACCCTGGATAAGATCCTATAAGCTGAGTCTACATTTGTTCTGCGTCTTGAGAAATAAGAGGTATACCCTGGAGAAATGCGCTGGATGCTATGGTTAATTAACTAATTTACTCAATCAACTTTAACAGTGGTTTTAACTTTAATGAGACCATTACATTTTAATATGGAAATAACAGCCTTGTATCCTTAACAATCCCCACAGTCCGCAAACCCGCCTCCCTCTTCCGCCCACTTTGCGCGGCTGTTGATGCTGATTTGTGAACCTGAACGCCCGCGTGTAACATGCAGAACTGTAACACACACGTCCAGGGCCCATTACGGACACACCCCACGTAAACCACTTTTCTGCCTTCTGGTGGAACCAGCCGTGTACTTTAAAACCACACAGGGCTTGTCACTCGTGGTTAAGAGCCAAAGTCTTAATTTTGGCAGAGCTCTTTCTAGATAAAAGTAGAACGGGAGCTTTTGATACTGAAAACTGGTGTAAGTGAGGAAGGAAGGCAGATTGCATCAGAAAATGCAAAAAGAGAGAAACAAAAGGAAGTGTAGCCACACGTGCACAACGGCTCTCAGTTGTCCTAGGGAGACCTACCCTTGGGCTACCATCCCCAAATTAGGTTGCATTTAATTGGGGCTCCTCTGAAGGCCAGCAAATCATTAATACAACGGCCTTCCAAGCGCTTATTGAGAACTTTTATTATCCCAGATACAGTACTTTGGAGATTAACTACGAAAAGTTTTACAAGACGGTGAAGGTAATGAATCATGAATTCTGTGAGAGTAAACCCAACATGCTGAAACCAAGTACAGCTGTCTTATATTTGCTCTGTGTGCATTTTGCTACCCGTAATTTTGTCATCAATTTTCATCTTTTGTTTAAACATATTTGTCTTTTGGACAAGATAGGTCATATTTCATAGGTTTGATGAATTTTCTCCTTGGTCCAGTTTTACAGAATTTGCACTTAATTAATTGCCCAACCTTTAATTCGACAGACTGTTTTTAATGGCTATGTAGTTTCAAAAGCATATACACAGTGGAATTTCGAAAAAGTAATTGTTTTTGTGTCACTTCCAAAGAAAGTCGCAATTATTAAAATGTGTAAATAATTTGTCAAATGCGCAATGGGCAATAATTAGGAAGATATCAAATAAACCTTTAATGGATATTTTTAATTTGGTGTTCAGCAGGAATATTTAAATAATGCAACAAAATGTGTCATTTCTCTCCTCAGGACTAGAGAAGCCAAATTCCGGCGTGAAAATGCACCTTTCAATTGCACAGACTGGGTCATAATGGAGGTGACAGTCATAAAAGATTTTCTAGCTCTTAGCAGAGCTGTAAACCAGGACCCCCTCATCCAGGCAGACAGCACAGAATCTGAAAATCTGCCTATCAAAAGCATCATTCAAGCCACAAGGCTCTTCTGTGCCTGGTAAAAGGCAGGCAGGAAAAGAGGAGACAAAGGTCAGTTGTTGTCAATTCTTTATAAATGTGATGGTGCTGGCAGTTTGCAAGGGACTGCCATGTTTCCCTAGCAACTTTGTGTGTGTGCAGATGCGTCGAAGACATTTTTTCTTCTTGTTATTTTCAGACCGTCTTTTGTACTGCGGACTATTTCGAATGTATTCTCCCAGTTACATGGGCCTTTTCGTTAAGAGGATTAAGAGGCTGACATTTTTTGGAAGGAAGGTCAGCTGAGTTTGGGGTGGTAAAAGCCAGAGTTCTGTCTTCAGTCGCAGTACAAATCAAAAGCAGGAGGGCAGAGCGCCGGGGTAGAGAAAATATAGTAAGACCAAAAGAAAACTGAAAGTACCTATTTTCTAAAAATTGGAAGCTGAGATACCATGACATGCCTGAGATGGTACTTTGTCATCTCTTTTAAAGAAATGTTAAGCAAATTTTTGGAGAAGACCCCACCCCACCCTCCATGTCCTCCCCTTGATTCTGTGATTGTTTGAGAGCCCGGAGCTAATGTATAATTTTGGTTCATTCGTTCCTCCTTGTTTATTAGTGGCAGGGAAGGGACATTTGGAAATAACTTACCAAGCTCTGCTCTTTATTAGTTCATCTACATTTATTCAGCACCTGTGAATTACCAGGCATCGTGCTGGACAAACTTCCTTCTGTAGCAGGCACTACAATAAATATTTTAGGCTTTTCAGACCATATAGTCTCTGGCAACTACTAAACTCTACCATTGTCCACAGTGGCACAAAAGCAGCCACAGAAAATACATCGATGCACGGGCATGGCGAAGTTCCAATAAAGCTTTACATATAGACACTGAAATTTGAATTGCACATAATTTTCATGTGTCACAAAATTGTACTCCTTCGGGACCATTTAAAAATGTACAGAGCATTCTTAGCTGGAGGCCCACACAGAAACAGGCGGCGGGCTGGACATGACGGGGGTGGGGGGCTGTGGTTTGCTGACCCGGGGCTGCCTTCTCCTGGGTCTGACACCATAGATGGGACACAGACAGGATGTAAAAGAACCTATAAACAAGGTGACATCAGGTTACAGTAAGTGATATGAAGGAAATAAAATAGAATGACATGCTAAAGAATGACTGAGCAGGGCGGTTGCTGTAGATAAAGCTGTCAGGAAGGGTCTCTCTGGGACCCAATGACAAAGGGATCTAGTCCACTGTTCACCTGGGCATCTCTGAGCAGACTGCGAATTCTCTAAGGCCCCTGCACTTACATCTAATTATGAATTCCTCCATTTGCACTGCAAAATGCCAGAAAACAGAGCAATTGATTCACTCAACCTTGTTATCAAAATTGTAGGAGATAAGCATATGCTAGTAAGAATAATCGTACTTATTAATATTTACAGATTTCTAGGTGCTATGTGGAACATCTAATCCCCAGCCACTAGGAGATATGCGTTTTAAACATGCAGCACAGGTTTTCAAAGCAGTTTTTAAAAATTTTTTTAATTGGAAATAGTGCCATGACCTGAGGTTATTTTTATTCTCGTTTCAATACTTATGAAGTCTAAATAACAGCACACTCTCAAATTATAACCTTGAATTGACTGGGCCCCTTTTATTTACATCTTATTGATGTAACTTTATTTTTCATAGCTACGAAGGTATTAAAAACAAAAACAAAAGCAAAATTATCTCCATGAATGTTTTCTTGGGGAAAACAGAGAATTACAAAGGGATTCCCTGCTTAATTTGTCATTTAGGGGACAGGCCAAATGTGAACAATATTCCTACTCTCCTCAAAATTTGCTGCCTAATTTCAAACCCAAGGCTGAAGAATTTGATGGTACGTTTTTGTTCAAATGGTTTTAAAGTGGGCCTTCCAACAGTTTTGAAACAGGAAGCTGGTGCCTGGGTTGCTATTAGTTGGTAAAAGTAAACTCAAGATTTCTAACTTGGCATAGTCTATACTAGTCTTAGGGCTTAAAGGGTTATTGTGTTGTTTAGTTGGTTGGTTTTACGTTAACAACTATCGATAGTTGTGTTAAAGGCTTTTGCTGCCCCTTACATAGAAATTACTATTTCTACTTTTGTGCCTTTTCCAAAATCAACCTTACATGTGTGAGCACACACATACACACACACACAACCATGCACCCTCCGCATTCTCTTAACAATCCATATCCATGAACCCTTCCCAGATCTGCTCAAAATTTTCCTTTTCTTGACAATATTTTCACTAATTTTAGTAACAACTATAAGAATTCTAAGGCAGGCCTGAATCCTCAACTTGGCACCTCACTGATGGTGTGATCTTGGACAAGTTGCTCCATTTCCCTGCCTGTAAAATGGCCCGGTAAACCCAGGCCCCTACCCAACTCTCATAGCTCCTGTTAGAAGCAGATGAAATGGCATATGTAAAAACAATGAGAGAGTTATAAGATTATAAAATGCTTGTAGATATTACCATTATGATCCTCTGTTGTGATATCACCAACACCTGGGTCTTCAGTCTGCATGAGACCATGTTAATTTGTGCTTGTTGGCAAGCTGCTTGTAACCAAGTTCAAATTTGACTATAAATTCCCTGAAGACACAGAATTGGGCTTCATCATTTCTTCCATTTGCTTCATGTAGTGTTGTGCTCACAGTAGGTCTACTGGGAGACTAATAATCACAGAGACCTTTCCCAGTGGCAAATGGCATTTCTCTACACATAATGCTGGTCACCACCGAAAGAGGGTGCCCCCTCAATCTCACACCTTGAGAGAGGGTTCCCCTAGGTGTATGCCTCAGACTACAAGTCCCAGAGATGTTCTGCAGCATAAGAGTGTTGTGGCCAAACAATTGAGGGGTGTACCTTATTGCACCCCTCTTAGAGAAGTTGTGAAGTTTTATAGTATGTTAAAGGTCACAGAATTTCTGCTGAAAGGTAGACACCTTTGTTCGCTCTTGGGTATCACAAACCTATTTGAAGAGAGATACTTTCCATTAGCATCCATTTGTATCCCTACTGAACAGGTGACCCATCACAGTCACTTTAGCAAATGTCCCCAAAGAGTGTTTTGCAAACTACAGGTCATAAAATCAATTTAGTGGATGAGAGCAGGGATCTGCAAGCTACATCCCATGGGCCAAATCCAGCCCACCACCAGTTTTTGTATGGCCTGCAAGCTGAGAATGATTTTTTTTTTAAAGTTATATTTTGTGGCACAGGAAAATTATATGAAATTCAAATTTCAGTGTCCATAAGTAAAGTGTTTTTGGAACACAGCCATGCCCATTCGTTTGTGCTTTGTCTATGGCTACTTTCACACAACAATGGCAGAGTTGAGGAGTTAGAACAAGGACCACATGGCCCTCAAAGCCAAAAACATTTACTATCTGGCCTTTTACAGAAAACGTTTGCCAACCTTGGTCTAAATGATCACTTTTAAAAGTGAAATAGAAAAGAATAGAAAATGCCAAAATGTATCACATGTAGGAAGGATAATTGATATTGTTTGGTGCGTTCGCTTCAACAAAGGTATGCATATTATGAATGGGCCACAATATAAAATATATTCCTTACTGTGTATCAGAGTCCAAAAAAATTGTTTTAATTTTTCTAAAAGCAAATTAGAACCTGCCTATGTCTTTTGCTCACAACTCAATGAGGTCTACATAGGTACCTAGATGGTAAGCAAAAGAGAAAGAATAGAAAGAACTGATTGATGAATCCACAGACTCTACCAGCCATGTCTGCATAAAGCATCTCATTGAAGGTTCTTTTCTAATAAGGAAGAGGTGAAATTAGTCAAAAAAGTAGTATCAGTGATCTACAGAATATGTACTCTTGAGAGGGTTTATCAAAGACTACACTGAATCAATGTAAAAGGTTACTGGTTTTGTAACCTCAAAGAGGGCTCCATTTCTAAAATAACCCACCCACCCATCCAACACACAGTCATCAGATCTGGAAATGTTTGGAGTGAGGAGATGCAGGGGGCCTGAGTAAAACTATACAGGTAATAATTATAATAATGAAATAATAATTATTATTATAATAACTAAAATAATATTTTTTCAATATCTATTAGCAGGGATTATACTAAGCACTTTTATCTCATTCAGTCCTTAAAATTATATAGGCATAATTACCATCAGTATTTTCTAGTTAAAGATACCGAAGCACAAAGAGACTAAATAACTTGCCCAAGATCACCCAGAGAGTAAGAAGACAAGATGGGATTTGAACCCAGAAAGTAGAACTCCAAAGCTGCACTTTAGACCATTTCACTGTATTTTCTCAGCACTCATATATCTCATCAATCCATGTCTGCTGGCGGTGGGGTTGGTGGGGGGAGACTGAGCCCACTGAGTGACAAAGCCATAGAAAAGAGATTTTATTATGGAAATTGTCCTATGGAGATAATGCTACAACCAAAGTAATAAACAACACCCAATAACACATGTACAGCTTGATATGGCTGGAAACGTAACTATACCGGTATTGAATTATCCCCAAATTTGAATTATAGAGGCATAACTCAAATTATCCCCCTTGCCAGATACCCAGCCCGAAAGACATATTTTTTTAATAAACATGTTGTGCAGCCTTGCCTCCACACGCTGCTGTGTGAAAGCTACCGCCTTCCTAACGTGATTCATCAGAAAAATCAAGGGGGAAAATAGTCATGATCTGATATACTGAACACTCTTAAATTACATGGCAGCTACTTCCCGTGTAGCACAGGGAAGACAGAAATGCAATGACTAAGTACGTCTCAGCTCGTCACGTCCGTGAACCGGGGAATGGGGCGGTTCACTGAATCATGTTCGGGTAGCTCCACACATCCATCGAGACACGAGGTAGCCAAGCCAGCCTGCCTGAGATGCAAGTCTGAGTAATTCAGAGGAGGCTGTAATTCTTTATAAAACATACACTAAGTAGTTTTGTTGACTCCTACATGACATTTCCAAGGTGGTTGGGAAACCAGACCATTTGTTATAGAGAATCGAGATCAATAGATCTAGATTCTGGGTGTGAAGGAAGATGAGCAATGTTAAAAAAAAATTAATTGAACAGGGGCTGAATAATTCCATACCTTACACATCTCCAATTTTAGGTTTAAAATTCAAGATTGAGAAGGATTTAAAAAAAATAAAAATCGCAGCAATATGCCAAAGCACCAGGAGCCCATTTCTCTTCTTAGACACCATTTAAAGGAGAAAAGAAAATGGTTTTGTCTCATTAAACAAACAAAAGTATACTAAGAAAATGGTCAACTGCCTTTATCCTTCCCCCCTCCCCCTTTTTTTCGTGGCTGTCCTCAGTGTCACTCTGACAGGAGTCTGAAAAATTAACACATCACTAGGACTTACCATGTGAGATTTAACTTTTGATAAACAACAAAGTGGGTTACTGCTGTGCTAGCTATTTTTAATCCACCTTGTGAGTGTGCTTTTTTTATTGCTTTATACAGCATATCTGATTCCCTCTAAAGCACCAACTAAAAAATCTATCCAGCTGTCATGTGCTGCCCGGTAACATCTATCATCACACAGCCTGGCAGGTCTAGTCTATGAGGCAGAGGGGAGAGGAGACAGGAGGCAGAGTCAAGGACTGTCACATGGGATGGAAAAAAAACACTTGTCACAATTATTTATGACTCTTGCCGGGGCACATAATAGGACACATAAGCCTCTGTTTCAGTTTCAAGCACCCTCACAAGGCTGCTCCCTTGTCGGAGTTGGGCGCAGGCGGCTCTACTTTACACATACAATTTCCTGAACAATGCTGGGCACTTGTGAAGTGACAGTGACAAATATGGGAGTTGTTGGCTGTAGCTCTGTGGGCTGTTAGGAGTGTGCGGGTGACAGCAATCAGGAGGATGACCACGTGAAACCCGGGCGCCTCCATTCTCCAATCCCTTTCTTCCTGGTGAAAGACTTCCTTCCTCCTCGTCGCTTTGAACTGCTGGGGACACATGTTCAGAGAATAGGAAATGGTGCCTTCCGGCCCATATTTCATTATTCTAAGCCATATTTATCCTACCCACGGAGGAGTGGGCTTCTGTATTCATTTGTTCCTTCCCCTACCCGTCCCCACACATACAGAGCCAGAAAACAATGCCAAGATTTCGTCCGTAAGCATCCTCTGTTTTCATGCCAGCTAAATAGCCACGCTTAGGAGCAGTCGGTTCAATTAATTTTCTGCCTCTGGATGTATTTTCAAAAGCAAGGGCTGGATTAGATGGTCATTTTGTCCAGTTCTGTCATCTCAGTTCTGCCACAAGGCCCTCTGGCCCTAGTAGCCTCATAAGGTTCTAGCCCTTGGCTCCTTGGGGGAACTTAAAGGAAACTCCATCAACATTCTCGCTACCCGACAGATCACGGCAGACAGAAGAGCTGAGCTTGCAACGTTTAAGGTAATTAAGCATAAATGGAGGTCCGGTCCAAAAAGTGACTCTTGCTCACTTTATGACTCCAGCGTGGCCCGACATTAACCCAGGTGCCCACACGGAGTCCTCAGGCACCGTGGCATCACCTGCCCAGACTCTGCAGAAGAGAAATGGCAAAGACCTTAATTAAAGATAATAGGAGCAGAATGGCCTGTACATACCCTGGAAATCAGATCAGAAATTAATATGAGGAAGAAGAAAATCTGTGAATAAAGGCACCTGGGAACATGAGTATTACTCCGATTATCTGTTTAGACTTTACGAAACCAAAAGTCAGCCACCTTCGGTTAGAAATATCACAGGAGGCCGTGATAGAAAAGAAAAGTAGCTCTTGTTTTGCTGTGTTAGTCTCAACCTCTCACTCACAGTGCGCGAGAATCAACATTTTATGATGCAATTACTACCAAATAATGCCGTATTGTTGGGGGAGTTCTGCATACCATTGTCTCAAACCAATAAGGGTGTCTGTACAAATGAATTTAAAGAATGAAGAAGCTGACCACCCAGGTTTCACTATCTGCCCAGGAATCATTTCTCTCAGGTCCTCATCCCCTCCCCTCTCTGCTGTCCCCGCCCCATCCCTGTCTCCATCTTCTGAGCAATTACAAAGTATGAACAGAGTTCCAGAAGCAGCACTGTACCTGCATATGTCTTGTCTAGAAAGTGATCTTTTTTCTCATGTTGAATCTGAGTATATTTAGGCTGCATGTGGATTCTCCAGATCACTAAAGACCTCAGCCCTCCCTCCCTTGTGCTCAGCCTGTCACACATGTGTGTCACCCATTTGGCCTCTGAAGACAATTCAGTTTGCAGCATCCCTTCCCTCTCCTTTTTGATTTGTTTTCCTGTGGCCCTTTCATGAGGAGGTAATCTTTACCACCATGCACATGCATGCACATGCGCATGCGTGCACACACACACATACACACACACACTTCACATTTCCAAATAGGTGAAGGACCACCTCGCCCCTACCCAGGCAGGAGCACTAGAGCCTGAGAACTCTCCTCCCTCTGTTGCCTCCCTCGTTTCTCTTTGCAGGAAGAGTTACTATTCTGACTGGGATGCTGCCAGTAGACCTAATGTCTGAGGCCATACTCCCAGACACAGAGTCACTGCCCTGGAATTCCTAACAGTCACCTGCTAAATGGCTCCCATGTCCATCTCAACTCACGGTGCGATAAATATTGTTATGATGCAAACTGCACTCAAAAGCGTCCCACTTCCATCCCTACCATTTTTAGAAACTCATTTATTAAACAGGTATTTATTGCGCACATACAGGCCAGGGGTGGTATAGCATGGTGAACAAGAACAAACCCTTCTGCTTTCATGAAGTTTTCGGCACTTTAGTTATAGCAGTGACACGTGCACAGCAAAGCAAATACGGAGTGTCATGGTGAGAGCATTTAACACAAGCACCTGACCTTGTCTAGGGGATCAGAGAAGTGACAGCTAAGCTCAGTCCTTGAGGACAAGTAGGAGTTATTCAGGTAGGTGACTTCGGGGAGTTACGGAGCTTCGCTTCTGTGAAAACTAAATGAGCTAATGTTGGTGGAAAAGCACAGTGAAAACTGCAGAAGGGTTAGCTGGCAATGTTGCAAACCCTCAGTGTCACGAGAGGGACAGAGCAGGGGCTGTGGAGTCAGACCGGGATGGGTTCAAATCCTGACTCTCCCATTCACTCCCAGTGGGGGTTAGGCCCTTACTTAACTTCCCTCAGCCTGTTTCTTTGCCATTAAAATCAAGATGATAATACCTGATTAATTAACAGGATTGCACATATAAAACCCCTTAGTACTACCATCCTTGTCATCTATGTAGAAGTGCTAAGGGAATGTAAGTTTGCTTTTTATTGTTATGTCTGGCATCCCAAAAAATGGAAAATAAGGGATAAAAATACAATTAAGAATCATTGACCAGGAGCCATTCCAAATTTTCAATGTAAAATGGATAATAATGCCTTGTATTTGAGTAGCATCTTATGGCCCAGTAAATATTAATACTTCCATATCCATGATCTCATTTGGTCCTACAATAACCTGGTTAAGCAAGAAGGACAGGTGCCTCTAACTTCAGCTAATACATAAGAAACCATGAATCAAAAAGTAAATAACATATTCAAGATTTTCCAAATGCTGGAGGCAAACCTGGAATTTGGGTATCTGGGTTCTAATGAATTGCTGTTCAACCTCAACATACTCAACTCTCTAAGGTACTGATGACTCCTGGGTTTGCAAATGCTCTTTGGGTAGGAATTGGATTACTTTATCTAAAGTCAGTGTCAGCAAACTATGGCCCAAGAACCAAATCCAGCCCCTCTGCTTGTTTTAAATAAAGTTTTATTGGCACACAGTCACATTCATGCTATATATTATCTATGGCTGCTTTTGTGCTACAAAGCCAGAGGTAAGTAGTCATGACAGAGACCTTATGGGCAGCAAAGCTGAAAATAACTTATTATCTAGCCCTTTACAGAAGAAGTCTGCCAATCCTGATCTATGCCATTTGTAATAAGACAACACTAGCATATGTTGCCAAACTCAGGGTGAAATGAGGCGCTCAATGTGAACCGTCAATGCAACAGCCTGTCTATCAGAACAGGTTAGTAACACAAGCAAGGTTTTCTGATAGTTTTAATACCCCTACTATGTAAAAGGGTCTTATAATTTTTTATGATGTTAAAAATTATTCTTAATTTATGGTTATATCATAGTAAAGTCTTGCTCTATAAAGATATATATTGAAAAATTTACAGTAAAAATATACACTGCCTGGGATTTTCTTTAAAATATATCAGAAAAAAAGAAGATTGGGAGAGGTGGATCAGTGAGACAAAGATGAAATAAAAGTGGCAAAATGTCATTAATTGTTGAAGCTAGATGATGAGGTACAAGGATGATCATTATACTTTTCTTCTTACTTTAGTGTATTTGTTAATTTCTATAATAAAATTATAATAAACAGGGTATTTTTTAAAAGAGGGTATTTTAACTCTTCTTTTTTCTCATCTGACTATAGCAACGCATATTTGTATTGTTGCGGGAAAATGTTTGTGATCTGAAGATATGGTCCAAATAACCAACAATGCAATTTGTTTTCCGAGGAGAGGAAAGACCTAAGGCAACTTTCTACAAGGAGCCTGTTCTTCATCTTTAATCTGAAATATTCTCTCCTCCCAGCCACAACCTTATCTCTGCTCTTACATTTGTTCATTTTTAGCATGAGATTAAATACTCAAAGAGTTACTTAGGGAGCTAAAGTTCACTGTAGTTTAATGCCTTATAACTACAAAATAAGGTTGTTCTAACTAATCTTTCACATCAATGGAGACAAAAGTATTTTGGTATATTAATAAATGTTTAAGGTCTAATCCTATCAAGTCAGAAGGTTCGGGTTGGAGTGCATTAGGCTCGTGAGACACTCAAGTAGAATTAAATAAAAGATGGAGTTGCAGGTTTCTAGGTATCAAGTATTACAGTCTGCACTTTTATAATAGTATAATATATTATCAAGTTATATTATTTCAACTGTGTTGGTTAATGGAAAGAATATTATCTTATGATTGAAATTTTCCTCCTCTTTGTCAGCATGGAAAATCCTGCACCAATAAATATTAGTCTAAGGAAACAAAATAAGGTGAATTTTCAAATCACCGTCATGTCCATCATCATCTTGTTCATTTTCATCCCCTTCTTCAATATCTTCATCATCACTTTCATCATCTTTATCATCATTTTCATTATCTTTGTTATCATTTTCATCATTCTCTTCATCATTATCAATCTTCTCTGTCATCTCCACCATCATCTTCTCCTCTACCATTTATATAGAATTAGCAACTTTCCAATCAAATTCACCCCAAACAATTTCATTTGCTTCCCACAACAACCCCATGAGGTGGATAAATTGGAGTAGTATCATATGTGAATTCAACCATGTGAATTGGGCAAAAAATAAAACAAGAGCAAGAAATGAAAATAGTGATCTAATAGCATATCTAATACAGTCACATGCCACTTGATGATGACAAAGAATGCATCACCAGGTGATTTTGTCATTGTGTGAACATCATGGAGTGTATTTACACAAACCTAGATGGTATAGCCTACTATACAACTAAGCTTTATGGTATAGCCTATGGCTCCTAGACTACAAACCTGTACGGCATATTGTTGTACTGAATATTGTAGGCAATTATAACACAATGGTAAGTATTTGGTATCTAAGCTTATCTAAACATAGAAAAAGTACAGTAAAAATATGGTTTTATTAATATAATCTTATGGGACTACTGTCATATATGTGGTCCACTGTTGATCAAAACACTGTCATGTGGCACGTGATTATATACTATAAAATCATATTTTGCATACATATTCTTAATTTTATAGAGTGTACCTTATTATGTGCATTATGATACATTTATAATTACCTATACTGTGTAATTGTATATATAAACCCACTAGTTCCCTATCTTATGGTAATACATGGGTTCTCCAATGGCAATATTAACTATGTCTAATTTACATCTTATGAGTTAATTTAAAATCTGAACTCTGAGCAAGCACTAGAGTCATTGCACCTATTGTAGAAATAAGGAAAGTGGGAATTAAAGAGCTAAATACCTCATATGAATATTTAGATACATAAATGGACAAATCATGAGGTGGTGCCAAGCCTGTATGAGATCAAAGCCACCTTTCAACCACAACACTATACTGTCATCCAAGAACAGTTCCTGCCGATAAGGAACTGGAGAGAGAGAGACAGAGAGAGAGAAAAGAAAAAAAATAGGACTTTACACCTTATCTTTTTGTTTGTTTTCAATTAGCAAACCATGGAATCGGCGTGAGGCTAAGGGTAGAATCAGCTCAGCTAAAAAGAAATAATGGCATTTCATGGGTGGTGCGTCTCAATTTGTTTTTCCACACTGTTGGCAGAGAGATCTTTAGTGACGAGGCAATCCTTCTGAAGAGGAGTTCTGAACCTCTAAACAGTGGCAAAGCAGAACTGATTAAAACAATAGTTGAGTCGCTCTCCTAAACCTTCTTCAACTTCTGCCCAGAAGCCATTCTCATTGTTTTTCCAATTTTTATGTTATTATTTACTTGCCGTCCTTTTGGACAGAACAGAAAATTGTCATGTGAACTAGGTAAAAAAAAAAAAAAATGGAGACAATAAAGTCTAGTCAAAACAAAGGAATAGCCTGCTTCGAATTTTAATATTCCTTTAAAAGAGAACATGTGCTCATGATGCCTTTTGTGTAGGATGTAGAGCTTTCCTGAGGTCTGTGATACCCTCAGTAGCATAAACCTGGAGGAAGTATTGCTGAATCAATATTTCCAGAATTGGGGCAGATACGAAAGGGAGAGCTTTGAAGGGAACAAGTTGCAGATTTGGCGGTAGATAAGCTGACACCCTCAAACAGAGCTTGGATAGCACCTTCCCAAACAGTCTTCTTGGGGCTTCGGCGTTTTTAACAACAGTCCAAAGTTGCTCCTTCTCAATGTTCCAATTAAGCCCTCACATCCATAGTATCTTCCCTGAAGCAGTGTAGCAAATATAGGGATATGTTTGAATTATTGACTCTCTTCTGTCCCCAATACCAATGCCATTTTTATTTAGGAAAAAAAAAGTTCAAATAAAATGAAAAGGAGAAATGTAAATAGAGCAGCAGAATTTGTCCTTAAAGAAATCAAAGGACAGACAAGGCTCTAAGATCCCTCCCTCTCTTTGACTCTCCCCTAGGAAGGAGGTTAGAGTCTAAAGGTTACAAAACACATACCCTTTCATCCATTTATTGAGCCTACATAGAGAAGAACTATGCTCGAGACCCTGGATATATACTGAAATGTCTTCCTTAAGTGTATCTATATGTGCTCAGAACAAAAGACAGAGTATGAGAGTAGGGACAATTTAAATTGTGTGCAATTTTCCAACAATATGCTTCCAAATGAGCACACACCCAGCTGTGTGAGATGGAAGATAGGAATTCCCTGTGTATTTAGGGGAGGTGACGGGAGGGGCTCTATTTTTCTCTTGGTATGAGCAATCCTGCATTCCATCGATTAAAGATGCGTACCTGTGGCTCAAATAATGAAACAGCAATCGGTTTCAATGCCGGAGGTAAAACTGGCTATTTTGGACTTATTTAAGGTTGACAAAGGACTGAAATCTATCAGAAATATGAAGAATTCTCAGGTGTCACTAGAAGCAATTCAAGTTTTACTGTAAGCAACTTTTGCTTTATGAGTTAACTTAAGTGACATATACCTAAGAGGTGATTTTACTGTACAGTGACAAGTTTCTTACCTCATAAAATTCAGAAGATGAAAATGGATGAAATGAACAATAAAAAACAGAATAGGCAATAAACCTATGCACAATTTTCTTGAGGGTTTCTGAGGAAAGAAGAGAGTGCCATGCACGTGTTTCCTGACTCTTCACCATTGAGAGAACCAAGAAGCAAAGATGCCTCCGCAGCAAGGAGCACCTTCGGTGGCCAGACTTTGACTTCTAAATACCATTTTCCAATATATGGAGCCAGGAGTCCTTGGATAAATGGCTGATTCCAGAGCTGGAGCAGGCAAAGCCAAAAAATGAGCCTGGAACATCTCGTGGTACAAAATAATGACAGAGCCATCCAAAGGACACAGGAGTCATCTCAAGGGACTCCCGTGCACCCAATCTGAAGTAATGTGAGCACCAAAATAAACAATAATAGTAACAGATTAAAACATGCTGAATAAAATGGAAAACCATAAGTTAAAAATAAATTCAGATATGTTTGATTTTTTTATAGAGTCCACATATGAGATCATACAGTATTTTCCTTTCTGTATCTGGCTTATTTCACTCAGCATAATGTCCCTTAGGTTCATCCATGTTGTCATAAATGGCAGGTTTCTTCTGTTAAGGCTGAATAATATTCCATTGTGTGTATATACCACAATTTCTTTACCCATCCACCCGTCAACAGACACTTGAGTTGTTTCCATATCTTGACTATTGTGAATAATGCAGCGAGGAACATGGGAGTGCAGCTATCTTTACAAGATGGTGATTTCTTTTCCCTTGGATATATATACCCAGCAGAGGGATTGCTGGGTCATACGGTTGTTCTAGTTTTAATTTCCTTAGGAACCTCCATACTATTTTCACTAATGGCTGCACCAATCTATATTCATACCAACAATGCACAAGAGTTCCCTTTTCTCCACGCCCTCACCAACACTTGTTATGCTTTGTCTTTTTGACAAAAGCCATCCTAACAGGCATGAGATGATATCTTACTATGGTTTAGATTTGCATTTCCCTGATGATTCATGATGCTGAGCACTTTTTGATGTATCTGTTGACCATTTTGATGTCTTCTTTGGAGAAATGTCTATACAGATACTTTGCCCATTTTTTAATTGGGTTATTCATAGTTTTTGCTATTAAGTTGTGTGAATTCCTTATGTATTTTAGATATTAGATATAACAGATATATGCTTCAAAATATTTTCTTCCAATCCATAGGTTGCCTTTTTATTTTAAAAAGACAAATATGTAGAAACAGAGAGTAAGATGTTGGTTATCAGGGACAGGGGAGGGCAGGAATAGGAAGATATAGGCCAAAAAGTATAAAGTTGCAGTTATACAAGATGAATAAATCTAGAGGTTTAATGTACAACATGAGGACCATAGTTGATTATATTTTTTTGTGTAACAATAATTTGCCAAGAGTGTAGATTTAAGGTCTCTTACCACAAGAAAAAGAAGGGTAACTATATATGGGATGATATTAATTTGCTTGACTAGAGTAATCACTTCACTATGTATAAGAAAAGTTTTCCAACTTTTTGTAGCCATAGATTCCTGTCTTCACACAAAACCTTGTGCATACGTCCAATAAATAAAACAGATCACCTGGAGCTGTTTTGGAGGATGCCTGGGGTGGAGAGCTGGCCCAGACCCTGGACATCCAACCACTCAGCAATTTCTGTCATCTTGAGCCCTCCGGCTCCCCGAGCTGCCCCCTGCATTCTCAGGGCACCACTTGGAAAACATCAAAATACTGAAATTCAAAACTTCATTCTCAAAATACAACAAAAAGAGCTTTAATTAAAATTGCTGTATCAGCAGTTTCACATTGAGCTTCCATTTTATTCCAAATGGTTATGATTTGATTATGAGCCCACTCAATTGGGTGGCTATGTTATGCTTTTTTTATAATTAGATAACAGAAGGTCTGAACACCAATAATATTCATCTTAGCCATCGGTTTTGTGCAATCTTTCTAGACAGCACTCTGGTACTACTGAAGTACTGACTTTTTTTAACTTTTATGCAAATTGCATGTATAATAATCCATGATATACTTTAGCATTAGTTGTTCTTCAATTTGACGAAATGCTGATTTAAAACATAATTTAACAAATTATTCAGTCAAGCATAATAAGGACAAAATTCTTTCTCCCATAAAACTTTCAGAGACATTTGAACAGAGACAGCAGTGAAATTTGCTGAAAAACCTCTAACTCACATACTTTTTTTCTTCCCCAAATATACTATTATGAAGTATAAATGCCCAAGAACACAGGCTATCCATTAAAAAGAATCTATCTAATGCAATCTTTAACAAACTTTTCTGGAGCTACAATTATTTCCTCAAAGCCCACGGCATGGATTTTTTAAAACAAATTTGATGCCATTATAAAGTGGTGGATCAGCAGTTCTGAATACTAAAATCTTCCATTTAACCACAACCTGAGTGTAGCACAGAAGGCGGCAATGAAACCCTCCCTCCCTTCCTGCCCCTCTGCCTTAAACTCACAGTGAGACACTCTCAGGAAAGAATGGGGCACTGTGGGTTAGGTTTATGTTTAATCCAAGGCCACTTCACAGGGTGGCTTTGCAGGAATGTCAATTCTTATCCAGGTGGAGGAAAGGCCATTTATTTCTCTCTTAGAACATCTCTTAGAACACAGGATGGAGTTCTAACACTGATGCCGTTTTGTTTACCATGCCAGATCAAAATCAATTGCTCAGAGACCCGTACCAATTCGGTAGCCTCTCACCAAATACAAAAACAAAGTGCAGAACAGATGAAGGAATGATGCATTCACATCAGTCGCATCATCTCCTGAGAAAGAGAAAGCTAGAACTGAACCTTCATAATGATACTGAAGCTTTGGGCCTTCTAACAGAAACACCTGTGCATGATTCCAAGGACTCCAGGTGACTAAATCGTGTGAAAAACTGTCAAACTCACTAATGGTTAGAGTTGAACCCTCTACACAAGGGCTGCTCACCCTTGGCACTATTGACATTTGAGTCTGGTTAATTCTTTGCTGTGGGGGGTGGGTCTGTCCTGTACATTGTAGGATGTTTAGCAGCAACCCTGGCCTCTACCCACTAGAAGCCAGTAGCACCTGCTCAGTTGCGACAACCAAAAATGTCTCCAGATATTGTCCTAAATTGCCCCCAGGTTATGCTTCGCTCTCTAAATCCTGGTTCCAGTTCTAGCTCTTAGACCTCAAGATAGTCGCAGTTGTGCAAATTTCGTATATCCCTTTACATTCCTCCCTCCTTTTACCCCCAGCCCTGGAAGGATAATTCTAAACACACCACTTTACAAGCATGTTATCATGTGGATAGCTGGGCTGCGTAGGGTTTGGCAAAGAGCTGTGGACTGTGTGTCGTCTTCTGTCCTTTATCGGGGTGTCTTTCTGTCGTTCGGCTGGCGGAATTATGCGCAAGCTCCCAGGCAGAGCGGCCGGTTGGAGGGGATCTGATGAGAACCACATTGTTTGGTTCACAGAATGTGATTTACACCCCTCCCCGGATACTGGGTTTTAATTTGTTATATATGTCTATTAAATTCTGTTTTCCTCCTCCCCTTTCTTAGAATGAAAAGCAGATTATTTAGTGCACAATCTAAAAATCTGCCGGTTATTAAATTTTCCTTTTCGTTTAGTTTTGAAGCTTTTATGCCTCTGAAACTTATTTACATACTGTATATATTAAATAAAGTGTAATCCATAGTACTCACAGGATTCAAAAAATGATAAGGTACTCTTCCCGTGGTCTCAAAGCAGAGTCTATCTGACTACTCAAAAGAGGGAGACATTTATATCCTTGGTCTACAACTCAAGAACACACTTCGACGGAAGCAGCAACTTACGCCAATACTAAGGAAGTACACAGGACGCAGCAAATAGAAATGGTTCTGTACATTCTAACTTGCCATACCAGCATCTAATGCAGCGAAACATAGTCCTATGTGATGTCAAAAAGAAAAATACAAATACTCGTATATTATTGTGTATATCATATGTTGTATATTTTATGTTTCATTTAGCAAAAAGCTTAAGCAAAAATGATAGGAAAAACCACAACATTATGTTATATTTTCTTGTAAAAAATTAAGTCAACTTCTAACATTTGTTCAAAATAAGATATATTACCTTGCATAATCATTAATAAAATACATAATTCTTTTAATAAAAATGGCAACCATATACTCAGTACCTCCTATAGGAAGCATGTGACACATTTATTTTTTCAATTTAATGCTCACAACAGCTTGAAATAGGAGGCATATTTAGTCTCGTTTTTGCAGATGAGAACGAAGGTTCAGAGAAGTTAAATAATTTTTCCAGGGTCACATGACAAGCAAGCAGCAGAACTGGTATTTGAATCCAATCTGGATGACCCCATTGGTTATGGTGAAGCCACATTATGATTTTACCTTCTCTGATCAGCTCTCTAAGGCCTGAAGTTGTTTGAAATTAAGCCAATATCTTGGGGTTATCAAAGGCAGTATTAAAATAAATTTTAATCTTTGGAGCTTGTTAAAATTCTAAGCAGATTCTTTAGCATTTTTATTTTATTTTTTAAAATTTTTAGAAAGGTCCTCCTCCCAAACTCACAAAGATTAATAGCTAAATAACATTTTGATTTGCAGAACAGCAGGGTACAAAACATTCCTGGTAATCCTGTCCCTCTTCAGCCGTCTGGCCACTCACCTTTCCAAGGCTCTCTCTTGTCCCCTGATCAAGTCCATGACCTCCACCCTCATCTCTCTGTCCCGACCTCAAATTCCAAACCTCTGAGTTACTTGCAGTTCCTACAGCATCCCAGGACTCTTTGAGCATGTATTACACCCACGCGTCACTGTTCAATGTACTCATCAGGTACCTGCTCTGTTGTAGGTGCAGGAAAGGCAGTGGTGAGTAGGACACAGTCACTGCCCTCATACAGACTAGAGTGTCATTTGGAAAAGACAGACAGTGAATGAATAATTAAATGAAATATCTAGAACATCAGATTGTGATAAAGACTTTGGTAACAAAAATAAATGTGGGAAAAAGATTAGTAAAATGCTGGATTGGAGGAAAGTCCTATAAGTATGATCACAGGCCTACCCAGCCAGAGAAACCCACAGTGGCAAGGTGGCCTTTCAGTAAAACCCACAAAGAAGAGAGAGAGTGGTGTGGATACCATAGCAAGGCACCCACGTGGCCGATGTAGAGTGGGCAAAGCAGAAAGTAGTAGACAATGTGGTAAGAGTTGGGGCTGGGGACATTATATAGGAGCTTGTTAGTATTATGACAGCCTTCATGAGGACTTTGACATTTACTTTTAATGGTAAAAAAGGGTCTTTCCATTTTCCGTGCCTTTGTTAACTTGGAGGCTGTCGTAACATAATAGCATCTTAGTCCGTTTATACTGCTATAACAAAATACCTGAGTGATTTATAAACAACAGAAATTTATTTCTCATAGTCTGGAGGCTGGAAAGTCCCACATCAAGGTGTGGCAGGTGCAGTGTCTGGTGAGGACCCAGTCTCTGCTTCCAAGATGGCACCTTGAATACTGCTTCCTCCAAAGGTGACAAACACTGTGTCCCCACAAGGCTGAAGGGATGGAAGGGAACAACCCACTCCTTCAAGCCCTTTTATAAGGGCCATAATCCGATCCATGAGGTCTCCACCCTTATGACTTAACCATCTCTTAAAGGCCACACCTCTTACTACTATCACATTGGTAATTAAGTTTCAATGTATTAATTGTGGGAGACACATTCAGACCACACCACAAAGTATCTGAACTATGGTACATGCTCAATGCCTTTTATGCAGAGCTTGAAAACTCTATCTAAAAAGGCAAGAAGATTCTAGAAATATGAATAAGAACTGGAGAGGGATGTCTGGTCCAAATGAGCCTCCAGCAACTGTTGGCAGATGGGATGCAGTCCCTGGGCCCAAACATCACACGTCTCTGGGCCAGCTGTGGCTTGTGGGCCACCCATGTATGGCCTCTTTTGTCACTCAAAATCTGTTTAATGAATAAATCAATAAGATATAATATTGCACTGTAGCATTGTCAAAAAATACTGTGAACAGTAAGAGTGTTCTAACAGTAAGAACTTCAGAATCAACCCCCACCAAGCCTTCCATCTCACCAATGGGTCGAAAGTTTGAGTATATCCTCTCTAATGCATTATCAAGCTATTTTCAAAAAATGATACTTCCAAAATTCTGTTTCCCAGAGATTACTGTGTCCTCCTGAGGTTAACAAGACACTTCTTGCCTCCGTAACTCTTTCCAGGCTTCTACAAGACCTGCTAATTTAACCGAGCAGGAGTAAGTCTATACATTAAATTTCCTTAATTGTCACCAGAAAAGATTGCTATCTTTAAATGCAGATGTAAACAAAAAATAAAAGGAACTTTGTTTAAAAATGAGCCAGAGTTAAGCACAAAAGTGGGGAATATTTTCTGTTGGCTTTAACTGGGGAAATGCTGAATATGCAGTGATTTTTTAAACATTAATAATAATAGGAAACGGTAGATAGTGGCACCTCAGCACAATTCTAATTTAATGAGAAACAATAAAATAGTTTTCCAAAGGGGCCTATTTAGGTCCAAGAAAGGGGAATATTAAAGTTTCAAGATTTATTCTACTTTCGTTAAGGTATGCTGATACACATTTTCTGAGGCTATATTCTACTCACTGATTAGATCTCTCTCTTTATAATTTTCGTACTTGTAAGGGAATTAGATTGGTATTTTCCAGGCTAAATAACTTTTAGACAAAGTATTTAAACTGAATCAATTCATTTCCCAGCACAAGTAAGGTTGATAAAAATCCTATATCACACAGACAGCCCGATGAGGCAAATTTTTAATATATTTAGATGTTATTAAGTGCAAAACCATGGGAATCACAATTATTAAGAAATGTTTTTAGAAAAGAATTGGATATACATAAAACTTCTGGCAAAGCACTACATTTTAAGTAAGCCTCCTTTTTTTAGTGTTTTTCAAATTAATTGTAATTTTGAATCAATATGTATTATTCATTGCAATGTTCATGCACTATGCTGTGTGAGGTTAGAGATGATGATGATGATGATGATGACAATGATGAAACAATGGTGACAGCTGACCTAAATTCAGCCCTTTCTACATGCTAGACACTATGCTAAGCACCTTATATTCCTTGCTTAATTTAATCCTAACATTCATCACGTGCTAAAATCTGTGTTAAGTGTGTAAAATGCCTTCCCAACACCTTGCAAATCATCTTACCCTCCCATTTTACAGATGAAGAAACTGATGCTGTGAGAAGTTGAGCACCCCAGTCACCTAGCCAGACAGTCCCTAGTCCTAGTGAGGGAGAGGCGTTCACTGGGCTGGCAGAGATGAGAGGCCACACTCCAGGGGGATATTGGAGTCGCTATTACAGGTCCTGCTCTCGTAATCCCACAGCATCTCTAGTGAAGTTAAGACTCCTGAATGGGGAAAACAATATAAAGTAAGATTACTAAACACTTATTATCTGCTTGGCATTGTTCTAAAGCCTTTATTCTGAGACAGCATTGCCACCCACACTTTACAGACAGAGAGGACTGAGGCACAAAGAATTGTTTGACCATGAGCACACGGCTATCAATGGTGAAGGCTGCGTTTGATCCAGGAAGTTTAAACCCAGAGTCTGTGTCCTCACCCACTACTGTATTCTGTTTATGTACCAGCTGGGCCTGAACTTAGCCCTTTTCCCAAGCTTAGCGCTGAAGGAACCATGCGGAACCCTTCAACGATCACATGCGCCGGGGTCACAAGCTGCAAAGAGAGTGGCTACAGACCGAAAGACTTCTTGGGAGGACACTCATAAAACCATGCAGCTTAAAAAAACACACACACAGTAAGATTTTCCACCAAATCTGGGTGTGGCCTTGGAAAAGATTGGGTTTGCTTTTAAAGGAAATAGGAACGTGACGTGGTATGTACAGTCACGATGCAAACCCATACTGTTTGCACAGAGCTACGCCTAGCGCAGTCCCTGCCTTCCAGGAACAGACATTCCAGCGTGGATGTTGGGAGACGGGAAAACACAGAGCACCATGAGAGGTGGGCATAGAGAGCCACTGATGTTCCACCATGGGACAAAAGGTGGTGCTTGGTCCCCTGTTGGGCTGAAGCATAGGCCCTTTCCTTGCCCTCGCGAGGATGAAAGGTCGGCTCTTCATTCAGTAAGAAGCCACTGAGGTTTCTTCCGTGTTTCCTCAAAAATAAGACAGGGTCTTATATTTATTTTTCCTCAAGAAGACACCCTAGGGCTTATTTTCAGGGGATGTATTATTTTCCCCTCAAAGCCTCAGCTTGCAGCACACACAGGATGGCCGGGACCTGACAAGGGGAGCCGACCTTGTTGGTGGGGCTGCCCGCACCGGTCACCTCTGAGATAGTAGCTGTCATGATGGGGCAGATGAGAAGGGCTGCTCATCTTCTTTACCGCTCTGTGACGAAATGCATGGGTTGTGCAGATACGCTGTGTAGCCACGCCCATCACTAGGTCTTATTTTCGGGGTAGGGCTTCTATTGAGCAAATGTTTAGAAATCCTGCTAGGGCTTATTTTATGGGTAGGTCTTATTTTCGGGGAAACACGGTAAGTCAAGGCACAACACGGGCCAAGATGTCCTTTAACAAGTTCAATTCAGAGCTGTTCGCGAGATGGCAACAAATCAGATACCGCAGGTACGAGACCCCTTTGGCAGGTGCCATGAGTACCCTAGAGAGACTGAATGTAAGGTGTGGCAGCAAGAAGAGAAAAGAGGCAAAGCCGAGAACAAGGTTCAGAAGACATAAGACGAGAGTCCCCAAAGCTGCGCATTTCCTACTATGGTTCTTAGGGCTGGGGGCAGAGGTTATGGACAGTCTACCAAAACTGGCGCGAATGACAGCTCTACCACTAACTAGCTGTGGGGCCGTGGTTGGGCAACTACTCAACCTTTCTGAGCATCAGGCTCTTTATCTGTGAGATAAAGGTAACAATCCATCTCCCAGGGATGTTGAAGCATTGCGCGCACGCTGCACATATTTAGTAAACATGCAACAGATTCTACCTCCTAATACCATCGGTGTTCGTATTTCTATCAATACAAATAATAATAGTATTGCTATCATCCTCCTTTAAAGGATTCCCACTTACTAGTTAATGAAAGACGAGGGAAGGAGGGAAAGAAATCAACAGTAACAACAAGGTAAACCCACGAGGAATCTTTCTTTCATACCCTTGCACTTAAAATGCCCTGTGTGAGGGCGGCAGATGGTGGTCCACTCTGGTGGCTGAATGAGAGTCCCTGATCAGATGAAATGAATAAATGAACAATGCATTACCATTTAGGACTTAAACGTGGTTTATAATCTGGCCAACTCTCCTCTCTGAGGGATAAGTGTCAACCTGATATCTATGTAACCTGAATTGAGTTTCCAAAGCTGGAGATAGTGACTGGTTTTAACCACAACTTCAGCAACATGTTTGAGTCCGCTGCATCCCCTACTCTGTGATGTCCTGGCTCTGGGATTCACCCAATGATGTTGATACATCACCGACCTTCCCCGAGACTCATCCCAACAATACACACCCGGAGCTTACAGTGTACCAGGCATTATGCTAATTGGCTCACACAACAGCTTTGAGAGAATGGAAGTCAGTCAAAACCTAGACTGTAAAATAAACCAAGTCAGCTATTTCTCTTTGTCCATCATCTGCTACTGGACACCAATACACTAAATTCCTTTTGTGAAAACTTAAAGACAGCCTCCTGCTAAATAGATACAGTTGATCACCTGTTTAAACTTCGCACGATTTCCCATCATATTTATAATGGAATCTAAATTTCTTAGAATGGCCTTTGAGGACCTACATAATTTAGCCCCCACTTACCTCTTTGTTTTCGGTTTCTAAACTCTTATACTCAGCACCTTCTCTTCCCCTGGAGAATGCGCTAAATTCCTTTCCACCTCAGAACCTTTGTATTTGTAACATATCCCTGCTGCCTAGAAAGTTCTTCCCCTGGATCTTCCTTCACAGGGTTAGCTACTCATTCACATCTTAGCTCAAGTGTCAATTTCCCAAGGAGTCCTTGCCTGATTATCCTTCCTGAAAGTGATATAACACCCTCCCAGAGGTGTCTTGGGGCTGGCTTACATGGAATACATCTCTTCCCAACTCATCTTCCCAATACATCTCTTCCCAACTCATCTACATTAGTAGCTTGAAATCAGCAATAGTGGGAATATTTACACCAGAGAAATTGGCAAACACTACAAATCATGGCTCCCCCCTGCCCCGAGAACCAGTTGTTGAACATTTGCCAGCACACGCACTTCTATTCCCCACCTACCCCTCTACAACACATGGCCTTTTCCATTTTCTACATGGCATCTCTCATTCTGAAATCATCTTTTCTATGTGTTACTCACTTTTTAAACTTTCTCTTCCCATTAGGGAAATCAAAAGAGAGCAAAGACATTATCCAAAATGTTTGTTGATATGTTCCTAACCTTTAGAAGCATGTGTATAAGAACTTTAAAAATTCTTATTGAAAGAATTAATTAATTAAAAACACTTTCTATTATTTTCCCCACTCTATTTTAGATTCTGAATTTCTTAATGGAGGTCTTTCTTGGTTAAGATATTTTCAACCTAGGATCGTCTAGTAGCTGCAGCTTCAAGCACCACCAAAACTGACAGCACATGTATGCCTTACCAGTCACCAAAAGAATTGGAATGATGATTTAAAACATCATTTACTAGTTTTCCTACTCCATAATATCTGTTTGGAAATGGTGAAGAGCTCACCCTTGTCTCTTTTTATTCTAGAGTTCTATGTAGAAAAATGTCTCCCTTCTGAAGGGCACTTACTATGTAATCCCTTTGTTAGGATAACAGGACCATCTGGCTCCATCCATCTTGATGCAATGTGATCCTGGGTTAATTGCACCCTGTCACTGGCCATGATTGACACTGTATGTTTTCTCTCTTCGCTAAGACTAGTTCATTAAGGAAGCAGCTTTGTGAAGACTCAAATTCTTGAAGACATTTTCACAGCTGCTTCAATGAACCAAGGACTTTTATTAGGGTTTTGCTGGTGGCCCACAGAATCAGTACATCACCAAAAATAAGATGTGAGAGGGGAAGTTGGCCACAACAGGAAAGAAGAGATCAATCCTTTGGAAGGTTGACAAGCATCATATAATGGGCAAAGGGAGAGAAGAGCAATTAAACAATCACTCTGATTGATTATCCAAGCCTGCTGGATGATGTTGAGAAACACCACTTAGCACAAGTACGGCATGACCTGAAGACTGTGGCTTTGGGGTCCCAAACTCAAATGTCTACAGGACCTAAGCAGGCAAATAGAGTTCAAAACGATATAGGTCAGGGACACTGTGGCAAAATGAAGACTCCGTGTTCCCCTTTAAAAGGGGTGACACATACCTAGCTACAGACAATTGCTGCCAAGAGGGAATATGGAACCAGTAATGTCAGATTGTAATGGATATTACTGGTCACTCCCTGATATTCATTCTCCCCTTCTTTTGTTCATGTAACAAGTCAAGGAAAGTTCATCCTATTTCCATTCTGTTCTCCATGTTGGTCTAAGAGAATTCCATTCCCCTTGTCAGTGATTAGTACAAGGGTGGGCATGTAATCTATTTCTAGCTTATGAGACATGAAGGAAGGCCAGCCGGACGCCTGGATTTCCAAAGAAAGAAACAGGAAGAGACAGTTTCTCTTCCTCTGGAAAGAGTGATATCTTCCTGTGAGACCGGCAACTGCTACCACCATCTTGCTACAAGACAAACACAGGGAGAAGGGCAGAGTCCAGGGCTGTGGAAAGGAGGCAGCAGGTAGCTGTGACACCTGGAACCAACCTCTGAATTTTGCATTATATGAGATAATAATTTTTCTTATTGTTTAAGCCAGTCTGGGTAAGGTTTTATTTGTTACCTGCAGACAAAATTACCCTAAGTGATATATTAATCTTCTAACTTTTCAAGAGAAGTGAGAAATTCCATTTTTTAAAATTTTGGCCACTAATTTTTAATATTATACAGAAAAGTCCCCTCTGATTAAAACAAACTAACTTGTGGGGTGGGGCTAGGGGTCAGGGGAGCATTTTTTTTTTCAACTCACAGCCTTAACTCCCAGTTTTCAGTAGAATCTATCCCAAATTGCATATCTCAGAGAGGTTCTGAGTTCCTAGAACTTTACATGTTGCCTCACAGTTAATCAAAAGAACACTTATCCCTGCCTGACTTTCAGAGCTTCACTTTCTGCATAATTTAGCTCAGAATATCATGATCCAAATGCACCATAGTGTGATGCTCAGCAAAAGAGATGTGAGGATGTTGGAGAGAAGACCTTCCAGAAATGAAAAGATTTGTTAATTAAGGGTTTTTTTGCAAGAAAAAGGTCATGAAAATGAGAAAATACTTACCTTATTAAAGTCCAGCAAAACCAATAAACTTGAATTACTATGTATATTAACATGGTTATTTCTGCAAATATGATCCATTTTTGTCGTCTCAGATTTGCTCATAACTTGTCTTCTCTTACAAAATACCCTCTCTTGTCCTCTTTGCCTGTCCATATTTTATCCAGATTTTATTTTACTTTTTTTTTAAGGCTCAATTCAAAGCCTGCCTCTTCCAAGAAGCTGCTTGTGACTGGGAATTCCCATACTGTTTCTTTATGTGTGGTTGACACATCAACCGCGCGAGCCTTCGGGAGCCATCTGTCTGTTGCACAGTAGAGTTCTAACTTCAGGACCAGAGACTGGGCTGGGGAATCTGCAAATTCTGTGCTCCTCAAATGCATCTCCTGCACATTATAGCTGGGAGACACTGTTCCGACGTACTCATAATTGCATCATTGTAATGGAGTTTTGAATCATTACCTGAGTTTATTTTCATGTAATTCTTTCCAAGAAGGTCATATCATTTCAACTAAGCTTATATGCTCCTGGAAAGCAAGGACCTTATTTTATTCTTCCATGTTCTTATTTACCCTCTCTGAGCTGCAGTTTCCTCATCAGAAAAATGCAGATTTATAGTTCTTGCTTGAGGGGTTGTTTTAAAAAGTGAGACGATTGACATATATTGAATCCTAACTATGTACAAAGACACAGTTCTAAGCCTTAGACACATCATTTCATTTAGTCATCAAAACAACACCGTGGGGACATGGGGTCATCCCTGTCTTGCTGGAAAGGAGGCCGATCCCAGGGAAGTCAGGAAGTCTGGGGAAGCTCACACAGTAGAGCAGATTTTGAAGCTACATTCCTCTGATTCTAAAGTCCATGCTTTTACTCCTATCCTGACATCTGCGCACATATAAATTAATGGGATATACACATTCCTGGATGTAGTTCCCAAAGACCCAAAATGCACAAGTGCCCAGAAGGAAGGCATGTTCACGTGTCCAACCTAGACCTCAGAGCTGGAGAAAAACAGCTTTACCCTTCTCGTAACAAGAATAATCACGTGTTGGAAGCAGACCTTATCCTCGTGAGTGCAGACCTGAGGCCCTCACCTCAGGGAACACTGGGCCCCGGAGAAGAAAACCAAGGAGAGCTGCAGCTCTAGTTGGAAACCTGTCAGAATGGAAGCAACCACGGGTGTCGCTGCAGCAGCCTGGGTTGGAGGAACACTGGGCACGTGCGCTCACCTGCGGCCGTGTTCTCAGCCCTGGCTGCCTGTAAGAGTCACCTGGGAAGTTGACTATAAGCTAAACGCGCAGGCCTCAGCCCCTGAGAGTTTGATTTCAGTATTCTGGAGGCTTCTAGGAATAGGAAAGTTTCAAAGGCTGCTCAGGGGATTCTGATATGCACCCGGGCTGAGAAACCCCGCCTGGCAACAGGCTTGGCCTCAGCCAGCTCTGACCTCTCTGTAGCCTGCCCGTGACCTCCTGCCTGGTCCTTTTTTCATCACCAATGGGCCTCCAGTTCGTTCGGTGTCTGGAATATAGTAGACACTGCAGAAATATTTGTTGAAAAAATAGTGAAGAAGTGAATGCTGGCACTTGCTAAAGCGCCTCTTTATCCTATTTCCTATCCCTTCATCACTGTCTCACTCTTCCCTGGTGTTCTCTCACCCCACTCTAGAAGTCCAAACAGTCAGGAAAACTGGAACTCTGTTATCGAACCTGGGCCAACGTCAGCTCATACAATTGCTAACAGAGTTTAGGCCTCACAAACTCAGCCGCTGTCTGCGAGGAGACAGTTCTCCATGAATCTCCCCTGCTTCTGCTTGTCCTGCGAGCCGGGGACCTACCTACCAGCTTTTGTCCCAGACTATCTTTTCAAGGATGTATAACTGTGGGACAGCCCAAGCTGGGCTATTCTGTTGACAACAGAAGTGTTGAGCTACCTTGTAGGTATAACAGAGCCAAAAACTGCAAGCCATGTAGCCCAGGCATGCTCCATAGAAAAGGCTTTGACCTCTAACAGCACGCAGAACCAAAAAACCCTCCCTTCGGAACCAAGAAGACCCAGACATGATCGGAACATGAACAACGGAGCTTTCAGAAGCAAAGGGTCCATTGGCCCAGAAGATTGAGGTTAAATCCATCTCCATATACCTTTACCCAAATGGTCAAATGTAAAGCCCTCTGTTCAGACTCTGCCAAGGCAACATTCCTAAATCCTTTCCCTTGCCCTGTGAATTCACCCCAGATCCCAATTAGAAGGGACAGATTCGAGCCTGCTCCTGTCTCCTTGCTGACTGGTTTTGCAATGAAAACCTTTCTTTCCTCAAAAGTTGGTGCCACTGTTACTGGCTTCTGTGCTTCTGTGAGGTAAAAAGCCCTTTTTCTCTATAAGGTGTGTTTGTATAACAGCCTTGGAAGATAGAGATAGTGTTTCCCTCTAGGGCAGAGAGCAGATCTGTTTCCTGGTCAGTAGAATAAAGATAATGTCTCCCTCCCAGACAAAAGTGGGGCATGTTTGCTTGCAGCCGCCTTATTGAAGATTAGGATACTTCAACTCATGACTCCTCAGCTGGGCCACAGACCCACATGGACAGCATCTACCTGGGCCATTCCTCTTGGCCCCAGGGGCCTTGCAAACACAAGGCTCAAGCTGCTTGCTGTGATGTGCATAATAAAGTCCTTTGTCTCTAACCCAGGAGTCTCACATCTTCTACCAGCATTTAAAGAATGATGACAGGTAAATTAATAGCCTGTAAGTAGGATACAAATCTGAGATTCTTCACAGTTCTTGGCAAATTCCTATGCCACCCACAGCACTGAATCACCATGCCCTTCCTTATTCTTAGGGAGTAGAGCTTTATCACTAAGCATGTTGGTTGAAACTGCCAGTTTACAGTTTGGTCTTACTCACAAGACTCAAAATTACTTAAAAAGAGGAACCAAGTGATATTTTATTAATAGAGCCGATGCACATTTCATTCGGGTCTCTGCTTCTGTGATATTATGATTTATGATAAGATATATTTATGTATATATACACATACATATATAGCATATATATATATATATATATATACATACACACACATTTGGTCTTTGTCCAGTTTCCTGGCACAGAGCTCCTAAAACACTTGGAATCTCTGGAGTGATAAGAGATAAGAATGTCTTTTGTATGCTAATGAGATGACTGGTGGCTGGTGACCCCTAGATAGCCTAAGGATGGGGGCTGGTCACCAGAAAGACCAAGACAGGATTACTGGGAGAGCTTCCGGATAGCCGAACACGTGGAGGTTCCGGAAGGGTGGTGCCCCCAGAGAGAGCACGGAAGCTCTGCATCCCTGCCCACTGACTTGACCTACACTCTCTGTCCAGCTGTCCATCTGAGCCCTTTGCAACATCCTTTACACAAAATGGCTAAATGGGAGTAAAGTGTTTCCCTGAGCTTCAGCAAATTAATCAAACCTGAGGAGAGGGTCATGGGATCCCCTGATTTATAGGTGACTGGTCGTAAGTATTGGAACGACCTATTATTTGCAAGTAGCATCTAAAGAGAGAGGGTCCCTCTTGCGGGACTGAGCCCTTGTTAGAAGTGTTACATTGAGTGGTCTGTGAGAGTGAGAAAAACACTTTGGTCTCTTCCCATCTCTCACAGCTTCTCACCATAATTTAAACTCCACAAGGGGCTTTGTTTTTTTCTACTGTTGTGTCCTAATGCTAAGCACCATTTTAAGAACAGCATCTGACACCACACAGGTACTCCATAAATAGTTACTGGCTTGGCAAAGGAACTGAAGAACAGGAGCACCTAGCACGGTGGCTTGCATACAGTAGGTGGTCTGTAAAAGCATCTGCCTTGAATGTCACCATGCTGGATATATACACTTTAGTCAGCAACACCCAGTCCATAAAATGTCACATTTCTTTATTTCTCAAGATTAAGTTTAATGAGCTCCAAGACCCTCTGTCGGGCTGCTAAGAAACTCAGTCTCAGTCACTGGGATGGGAGTCTCCAACCCTCTCCAGAGCCACGTGTGAACCCCAGGAGGTGGATGCAACTCAGAACATCCAGATGTTCAGATGGTAGCTATGACTGAATGACACAGCTGTGCCCCCCGAAACACACACACCACTCCTAAAGAATAGCGTCTGTGGAGCACAGCACCGACATCCCCTCTAAGGTTCAGCCACCTCTCAGGGCATCGCAAAAGAGGGATGGGATCCATTCTACCTGCAAAAATGCAAAAGCAAATCCCTTTCCCCAACTCTGAGGTTGAGTTCCAGACTCCCTCCATTCCGTCTGCTCCCACCTCCAGCTCCCAAAAGTGCCCCTCTCCGCCCCTCTGGCACAGTACCCTTCAAAGGCCTTTAGGTTTTCCAAATTTTAAGCTTGGAAAATTTTGCCTTTGGCCCTACCACACACAAGCTGCTGTGAAATGCTAAATGAGGCATTTAAACAGACTTGTTGAAATTCAACCAGGCAAATTCAAAGTCTCGGTTTCCTTCTTTGCATGGCAGGGGAAATATATCAGGGAGAACAAAATACATGGTGATACCCAATAAATTACCTGCCACATTAGAACTGGTCTTTGGAGGGGTGTGTGGGGTGTGTGTGTTCCAGCTTTAGAACAGTGCCTGGTCCGTAGGCGTGAAATAGATGTTGTGGGATTCATGACACCATGAATAAATCGAATTTACCTGTAGGGACGGTTCACACGTCTAGATCCTCTCTCTACTCATCTCCACTCTTCTCAGGACCCCACGAGGCCGACTTTTTGCCTTCCAGTGGGGTTGGCTCCATGGCCTGACCAGCAGCATACCTTAGGGAGGGAGGAGAGAAACGTCAAGGTGTGCATTCTCCCCATTCTTGGTCAATATTCATAGTCACTGGCTGCTGACCGTGTTCCTTGTTTCAGAGAGTCTTTGTGATGGACTGAATGTTTCTCTGTCCCCCCCAAATTCTGTTGAAATTCTCACCTCCAATGTGATGGTGTTAGGAGGTGGGACCTTTGGGAGTGATTAGGTCATGAGAGTGGAGCCCTCATGAATGTGATTAGGGCCGCAGGAGAAGAGGCCAGACAGCTTGCTAGCTCTCTCTGCCATGCGAGGACACAAGAAGAAGTCGGCAGTGTGTAACCTGGAAGATGGCTCTCACTAGAACCCGATGGTGCTGACACCCTAATCTCAGGCCTCCAGGCTCCAGAACTGGGAGAAATAAATTTCTGTGGTTTAGAAGACACCCAGTCTATGCTACTCTGTTATAGCAGCCCGAATGGACGATGAGAATGTTTAATCAGGGAAGCAGAACCACAAGGAGATACACAGGTGCTCACACACAAGGGTGAGCGTGTGTGAAAGCACACATACACATATATACATACACATATACACATGCACATACATATACATACACATATACACATACATACACATATACACATACACATACATATACATACACGTATACATGTACATATGCATTTGTTTCAGGGATTTGACACAAAGCTCTCACGGGAGCAGGTAACGTCAGGCAGTCTCTGGTGCCCGAGGTCCTCAGGGCAGACAGGCAGGAGGGAAGATGGGTGTAAAGTTGAGGAGAACAGGGACAAGTTGGAACCGACAAGATGAGCTGGAGCTGCAAAGATGGACTGAAACCCCCGTGTCCATTCTTGTTGCCTCTGACTGGGTGACGAGGGTGTCCTGCAGCAGCCGGGCCCTTCATCACCGATCTGAACACATATCTGGCCCAGGATTCGGAGACGCTGCAGGAGGAGTCAGGGGAAGAGGAGGCCACAGCAGCCCCAGTGGCTTCTGCAAGCCAAGGAGGTGAGCCAGCGGATAGCGACAACGTGTGTGAGCCACAAAAGGGCTGCAGCTTCCCTCCCGTCGTCCTCCAAATCTCACACAAGAGTTTCTCTGTGGCCTGCCTGGGCCGCGTCACAGAGAAGGGGATTCTGGGAAGTGTAGTTCAGCCTGGCCACATGGACACTCCCAGCCAGCTCGAGGTCTTGCGGGATGGTCCTCAGCCAGTAAACTCTCCTGCCCTTCCTCCTTCAAGTCAAGCGGTGGATGCCAGTGCGCCCTGTCACCAGCCCCAGGACACAGCATTGTCCCTGGTGGTCTCTCTACACACTGCCCACACCGACTTCAATACACTTGTCTATTCTCCTCAAAGGACCCAACTGGGCTGTGTCATCTGTCCCCTGCTGGGGTCCTGACAAAGGGCACCCCTCCCCCAGGTGCAGAGGAACAAATGGAATGTGAAATAGTGGGTTTATTGATGGCTTTTCCCGGCTGCAAATATATTTGTTTAAAAATGTTAACAGAGCATCCACAAATCAAGCACCTGTTTGTGTCAGATAAGGACACTAGGGAGACAGAGGTGGACAAAAGGCACACATTCCCTGCTATAACGGGTCTTACAGTCTAGTAGAAAACACTGGTAATAACTACATCTGCTTCCTACAGCCTAATGTTGTAGACACATAAACTTGTGATGTTCATTAAGTTTCTAGAATCTTTTGAAGAAATGTTAATGGTGACTTATAAAACATAGTTATTATGATGCTACATCTTCAAAGACAGTTTATTTTGTCTCTCTTTTAAGACTATTCCCCAGAATAAAAGAAAAGGGGACTTGTAATGAACACACGCCACGTGGCTGACGCCGTGCTAGGCTCTTTATGTAAGACAACTCATTGAATGTCCATGCAATGCCACAAGATGAGTGAGTAGAAATTATTATCACCACTAACTAAATGGGGAAACTGAGGCTGGGAGAGGCAAAGTGACCAGCTCAAGGTCATGCATCAACTAAGGGAAGTAGTTGAGATTTTTATTTTTGGTTTTGGCTCCCTATGTGTGAGGAATCGTGCTAAGTGTTTTATTTTTTAAAACATTACAACAAGCCTAATAAGGTAGATTTTATCACAATCCTTTCTTTTTCACAAAAAGGAACTTCAGTGTAGAAAGGACACAAAAATATATAAAGCAGTGGAGTCAGGAACTGAACGCAGCTCTGCCTGATCCCCAAACCCACCGGCTTTCTGCACCGCAGCACAGCCCGTAAAACACAATTGGCACGGCATTTGTTAAGGCTGCATTTCAATCCTGAATCTCTTTCTCCATAAATACAGAGAGAGATCTACATATCTATAAAGATATAGCCCCACATATCCATTACATTCTATTCAACGCATAATACAGATATTCTATCTAATGCTTCAAGCTGTTCTCCTTCCAGTATTGAATTATTTGCCTCTCCCAACCTCCATTAACCAAGTTTGGGGGGAAAAGCTGGCTGCCACATAAGTCTTGATGAGAATAAAGTCTCTTTATTACTATTATTATTCCCCTAATGGTCTGTGCAGTATCGTACATAACTTTTTAGTCCTTCATAAAATTCCGTTGATAAACATTTGACAACTTGTTACAATTTTAAAACTTTCATTGCCGGATCTGTGCTGGCACCGCTGGAATCTAACAATGTGATATGAAGGCAGCCGCGGTAGTTTTCTGTGATGCCATAAAGAATTTTGCAGCCTCTCTCAGCACCTAATTTATGACATGTGCACTGATGAACGATCAAGATTCACTATTTGCCATTATAAGAAACAGGCCAACCAATTCATAATTTTCAGGAAAGCTGGTTTTAACAGCCCTATTAGTTTTACAATTCCGACTTTTGTAAGCTTCAATTTGTTATGTTTAAGTTATTTGCTCCAAGGAGTTTGAGTGCTCTTACTGGGGCCTTAAGGTCTATTTTTCCAAACAGAGTTTGCAGAGAAAGACGATGGCGGTGCCGAAAGTTCAATTAAGATAAACTCTGAAAGTCAAAGGAAAATCTGTGGATGTCCATTCCAGTTGAAAATACACAGAGACTTCCCACCCCTCTTCTGTTTATTAAAAATATATGTATAATAAACTAGAGATGATTTCACTAGAGTTTTCAGACATTTGCTAAACTAGATCCTATTCCTAAAGTTCACAGTATTAATTCCTTTGTCTATTCAGGGATATGAGAGATGGTTAAAAGATGTTAAAATAAGTAAGATAGAGTCAAAAGGCACATTTGATTCTGGGCCATAACTGTTCTAATGCATAAGCTTAAAAATAGGGTTTTATATATGCCTAAAATATTTACCAATATATGCATAGTCCTTATATATGTGTTCATTGATGAAATAAATAATTTTTAAGTACCTAGTACAGTAGTTGGGAAACCACAACCTCTAGACCAAACTCAGCTCTCAGCCTGTTTTTTGTATGGCCCATAAGCTAAGAATGGTTTTTCCATTTTTTAAATCAAAAGAACAGTATTTCCTGGCATGTGAAAATTATATAAAATTTAAATTTACGGTGTCTGTAAATAAAGTTTTATTGGAACTCATGCACATGCATTTGTTTATGTATTGTCTATGGCTGCTTTCATGCTACAGTGTCAGAGCTCAGTAGGTTCTACAGAGCCTTGTGGCCCGCAAAGCCTAAAATATTTATTATCTGTCCCTGATCTATTATATGCCAGGTACTGGAGATGGAAAAAATAAATAAATAAAACAGTGGAAAGGAAAACAGAGCAAGCGCTGCCCTCACTGAGGGCAGCAGTAAATACATCAAATGGTCATAAATGCTATGGAGAAAAGGAACTCGGGGGAGAGGGAAGGGACTAATGTGTTACATCGAGTGCCTGAGAAGTCCTCCTTGACCCATATGCAGAGAGATCCTGGAAATGGGAGCCTGTAGGTGACTGGGAGTAGGGCAGACCAGGAAGAAAGCAAGTGCAAAGGCCCTGGGGAGATAAGTATGGCAAATCAGGAGTGAGAAGTGGGTGGAAGGAGACGGAGTTGGAGAGGTAGCTGGTGGCCAGAGCACACAGGCCATGGCAGGTCTGGGCATCCACTCTGGGGGAGGTGGAAGCCATTTAAGAGTTTGAGAAGAAGAAAGACAGGAATTGAGACTAGACTGTGTCAGGGCAGGAGCTGAAGTTGGGAGTCTGTTAAGAGATCATTGCAATAATTCAGGTGGCTTAAACAAGGGTGGTAGCAGTGAAGGATGGATATGTGTGGTTGACAGAAAAGAGGAAAAGGAAGCTAGAAAAACAGGTACTATTTAGGACCCAGGGGAATGACAAACACCTCTGTAAACATCTCACGTGTTTCATTAAGTGAAATCTATATTTTTCTTTTCATGAAGTAGCACTGGCCAGAATGCAGGGAGGCTAATTTGGTAATAGTATCAAAATCCTTTCAAAGAAGTATCCAATTCCTCTTCTGGGAATTTATCTTAAGGTTACGATTAAAGGTGTGCACAATATTATTCACCACACTATGCAGAACATCAAAAACTTGGAAACAACCCAAATGTCCATCCACAGAGGTTGGATTCATAACATGCTATGCCATCAATGAGAGGAGAGGAAGGAGAAAGTGGAGGGGTTGAGATTCTGGAAGTTTCTCTAAAGTGGAAGAGCAGGTGCACTACCCGTAAGAGGAGGAGAGGGCTGGAAAAATCAGAGGTTGCTTATAAAAAGTAACTCTCAGATTTCGGAAGTGGGATTGTCTTGATGTTGAATATGTCCAGAGCATACCCTTAGGAATGACATGGAGCGAAAGGAATCACCAGCAGAAGTTGGGAAGTCAAAGCGGCTTGAGGGGACTGCAACAGGTGTCTCAACCCCATCCCATCCAATAGCCTCCTTTATAACATAACACCCCCTTTGCTACCCTAAAATGAAATAATACAAATTTTCTACCTGTGTAATTTTTTTAAAAAAAATCATGATAAAGCTCTAGTATAAATAAGATAAAAAAGATATAATAAATATGTATTTGATTATGTCTTAGGCACAGCAGCTATATTAGAAGACCTGATAAAGTGGACAGATGCTCATAGTTATATGTTAAAGTCCCCTGAACGCAATAGCTTCAAATACACACCAATGAGGTGTGTTGAACGGGTGACTCAAATACCAGAGTGGAATTACAATCAGGAACATGATTTTTTAAATGGTAAAAAAACTCTTGGTGAATTTCCAAACAAAACAGAATACAATTCTCCTTCAACTGGTGCAAAGTGCATTCAAATTATACAAGGAATATTTTGTGCTATCTATAAAAAAATGGAATTTGGTTCCAAGTCTAAATAATTATAATTAGGTTTTTTAATGACCCGACTTTCTGACAAGAGGCTAGAAACTTGTGCAGGATGTGGAACAATTCTTCCTTGTGCTGGACTAGCCCTCCCATAGCAGGATGTTGAGTAACCTGGCCCTCGCTCACTAATTCAACATAGATGTCGAAATCTTTGAGAGTGTTGTCTGACTTGGAGGAAAAAATAATGTTGTGATCCAGGAACCAAAGTCTTCAACAAATGAGGAGGGTGACCAGAAGGAAGGCAGATAACCACAGAGGGAGGATCAGTGCTGTGCTGGTAAATGTTTAATAACTGGCTCTGACTTGCAGCACTGGCCAATGTCTGTGGTGTAAATACTCCTGCCACGGCCAATTTTAAGCTACAGACATGATGTTGTCAAACACAGAAGGTGGAAGGCGCCTCCAGCAAACCACAGGGATAGGTAGAGGTTGGGTGGTGCAGGCAAATGGCACGAACCTCAGATGAATAGAAATTTTTATATGAAGGTGTAGGGGCAGTAATCTGAAAGATGCATCAGTGAGATATCACCAACGCCACTTCCTAACCCAGAAGGACACAGGTGATACAGGAATAAACGTCTCCCCTTGGTGAAAGGGTGACCTCAGGAATTCAATTGAGTGGGAAGAGAAGAAATCATTCTTTTAAAAGTGGGTAAGGATTTAGCAGAGTTTGTTTACTGGGAAACAGAATTCTGGAAGAAGAAAAATGGTAAAGAAGGGAGGAGATGTTCTGGAGAGAAGGTAGGAAAGGAAGGTTAGGTAAAGAAATCTCCAGCACAGAACACATTCGGGGTGTGACCAAGAGTGAAGAGAGCTTCTCCCCATTCCAAACCAAATCTGACAGCCATCAAGGAGGTAGTACTTCAGTGAATTCGTCTTACACACAGTCATCAAATCATTATAATTTAGCTTCAGCAACTGCAGTAGCTGCTCAAAAAACACATTACTACAATAGAGCTCTGCGGAATATTTCGCACATACAGCAAATGTGGCAAATTTTGCCACTTCATTGACTTTGTGAAACTGAAAGATCTTCCCCTTTGTCTTGCAGAGTTTCACTAATTGCATCATTAACAGAGGGCCATTTGACCACCATGGAGGAGAAGAGAACTACTTTTTCTACATTTTAAGGGGAAATGCAAGTTAAAACAGAAAAATGCTCATGCCTATGTGGTACAGAACCCATAAGAGACAGGCTAGTTAAGTGATTACAGAGATGTCATCTTAAAAAATCAAAAGAATTGACTTCTTTCATGTACAATTGGCATAAATGAATGACCAATCTCAGTTTCTTGATCTTCATAATATGGACACTCTTTGATGAAGACAGAAAGGCAGGGTGAGTGCAAAAGTCTCAGCACAGGAAGAAAAGATCTGAATGGAAAGGGATGGAAATGAGAGAGCAAATAATGGCAGAGTCCACGAGAACAGATATGGCAGAAGTGGGAACCTACGAACTCTTGCCAGAGGCGGATGGTCTCTGGAGGTAGGATCGGCTGACAGGAATGGTGATGGGTGGGGTCATGGGCCTGAGGACACTAACAAATTTTAATGCCCTTGAAAGGGACACAAATGACTAACAAATGTACTATATGACTATGGAGAACTTCAATGATCTACCACGTATGTGAGAAGAAAGAATAAAATATGTGATATAAAAGAAAATGTGTATGGAAAACATTATGCCTGTAGTTACAATTAAAAGTGCCTATGAATTA
>VBSM01003201.1:7021521-7048147 GCA_008086735.1 Cheirogaleus medius
ATATAATACTAATAGTAATATATAATATTAATATATAATACTAATAGTAATTAGTATTACTAATATAATAGTAATACTATATTACTATAATATTATAATTATATATTACTTATTACTTAATTATTTAATAATTATATATATAATATATACAAATATATTTATATACACACATATATACATATATAATGTTATATGTATATAGAATTATATATAACTATACAGAATTATATACAGGTATATATAATACATAGAATTATATAATTATATAAACATATACATGTGTATAAATTCTATATTACATATAATTATTTTTAATATATAGAATTATGTAATTATATATAACGTATACATATTAGTACGGCTGTATTACATATTACCCACATGCGCACACCCCAGCAGGACAGGGACACCAGCAGGGAAACACAACAACACTCCAGGCAGAGGTGATGGTGGCCGGGGCAGAGGTAGAGCCGTGAAGGTGGAAGTGGTGAGGTTGCAAATACACTTCGCAGATGAGCCACAGGGTTTGCTGGTGGGTAGGATACGGGCTGTGAGAACAGGAGTCAGGCACGATCCAGTCTCTCAGAGTTACTGGTTCGGCCGAGCATAACTTTCACTACCACTGAAGGATATGGCTCGGCCACTTACCAGCTATGTGTCCCTGGGCAAATTACTTAACTCCTCTGTGCCCCAGTCTCAGCCCCTCTAAAAAGGGAATATTAATAATGACATTGTACACTACTGTATGACCTAAAAGTTTAGTACTCAAGTACCTTCTCCATCGAAAGGGAGTATTAAAGGAATGGTAGCTATATTGTTATTAGATTAAAATGGACATGCTGAATAATGCTTCCCTATTTGAAGTATAATTCAGGAATGTGCAATTGTTATTTGGGGTTTTTAAAAACCCATGTTGATCTTCATGTAAGACGTATACTAACAAGTAAAAGTGAAAAATTATCCATTCATTCAACTAACATTTACTGAGTGCTCCTCAGTGACAGGCCCTGTTCAAGGTTCTTGAGAAACAGAGAGAATGAGACACAGTCTTGAGGAGGCAGAGCAGTGGGGCAGCTGGCAGCCTGCAGTGTGATCAGCTCCATCTAGGGGCTCTTGAACCCCGAAACTCAACCCAGACGGAGAGAGGCTTCTGGAGGACATGCCCCTGGGGTGTATGTGGAGCAGGACTTCTCAACCTTGGCACTGTTGACATTTTAGACCAGATAATTCTTTGGAGTTGGGGTTGGGTCCCATACATTATTTGAGAAAATTTAGCAGCATTCTGGCCTCTATCCATGAAATGACATTAGCTCCCTCCCTCCTAGTTGTGGCAACCAAAACTGTCTCCAGACATTGCTAGATGTATCCTTAGGGACAAAATCATCCCCAGTTGAAAACTACAGGTCTCAAAGGTCAATAGGAGTTATACAAGGGAAGAAAAGGAGGTTTCCAAATTTTTCAAGCAAGTGCCGAATAGAGGCACTTGGGCTGGGGTGAAGAAAAATGAAGACAAGAACAGATGTGATGGGCCCCACTGGTATCATCTGACTGCAGTTGCTGATAAAACAATTCAAAGAAAAGAAAATTCCAAAGGGGCACATATTATCCAGAACTCTATTTCATAATGAATGACTGGAATTTAAGTCCAAACTGGCCTAAGCAAAAAGAGAAAAAAGGAAAATAAAAAGAAGTGAATTGGCTAATGTGTTTGGGTAGCTAGTTTCAGGTACAGTGGAATCCAGGTGCTCCAACAATGTCATTAGGAATCCATTTCTTTTACCTCTCCCCTCTGCTTTCCTCTGCATGGGTTTCATTGTCCCAAGAGGAGACAAAAATACCAGGAGCGTCTCCAGGATTACCTTCAAGCAGTGAAGTAACCCCAGCAGAAAGAGCGATCTCTTCACTTCTAGTCACAGTAAAGACCCAGGATCAAGTCTCTTTGTCCCAGGTTGGGTTGCACTGGCATCTCTAAACCAATCTCGGTAACCACGGTGATGTGTAGCATTGAGGAGCCACGTCTGGGTCACATGCTCCCGTCCCTGCCCTGGGAGCCAGAAGTGGGAAGAACACCACACCAATCACATATTCTGAAAGAGCATGGCAGATAGACTAATGGAGTTCCTGGCTGAATCCATGGCCACATAAAGTCCATTCTCCCTAATCTTGCTTGCATTTGGGTGGGACCACATGGTCAAAAGATGTGTGAATAGAAGTGATACTGTACAACTTTTATTGTGTGTCCTAAAAAGGAAGAGGGTGCAGTCCTCCTCCCCTTCCCCATGGCTGGAATGCAAACCCAATGTAGCAGCCCTGGACCATGACGACAAAGACACCAAGAGTGACAGAAAGGAAATGAGACAGAAGGACCCAGGGTTCATAACAGATTTTCAGAGCAGGGTCACCGTATCCATTTGAACCTTTATTTCTATGAGACGGAAATAAAATTCTACTGTTTTTAAGTCACCACCTGCAGGGGGTGGGAGGTGTCTGTGCAAAGGAGACTATAATCGTAGCTTGTACAGAGTTTCAGTTTTATCATCACAAGGGGAAATGGAAGATGGAAAAAAAAGAACCAGTGATGATCACCGTAATCATTCACAAACGGAACTGTTAATACTAGACCTTGAGCAGGCACTGGTGTGGGTTTTTTATAGGAACTTCACAGTTCTGCTAGAGTTCTGTTCTACTCTAAGATCTATTGCACCGATTTGTTCAAACAAAGCTTTGAGCCTCTTCATTTACAAATGTAACCAACCTTGCTTAATCTTGGCAGTATGTCTTCACGACTGAACTCGTCGGTGGCGTTCCTTGAACCCTTCTGAGATCTGAAAGAAATCACCAAATCATTGAGTTAAACAGAGCTGACACGGCTGGAGTACAGCCCAAGATCCTGCAGGAACAGAGAGGGGAAAATTACAAATCTTATCATCATATCATCTCCCAAAAGATTTCACTTAAAGGCAAGAGTCAAGGTTCCTGCTGTTCTGACAAGAAAGAAAAATGCACACATACCACAAACAAATGTATCTTGTCTAATGTGCAAGGAGGCAAAGATGGCCCCCAAATCCAGAGGAGTGAAGTAATATCTCTATTATCTTTAGCACAGATAAAACTGCCCTTTCTCTCACTAACATTTTATCGTCCCAGTCTGTCCATTCATACAAGCAAAAGAAGACTCCATTTATTTTTATAATATTATAAACTTTATTTTATATACCATACAAAATATAATAATGTGAATGATAATAAGCAACCTTAAGTAAGTGCCTAGTATGTGCCTTAAATCCATTTTTCTCACCATAGTCTCAAATCACCATGTTAGGTAGGTATAAGTATTAATAACACCATGCCATGAATAAGAAGACTGACCCAGGAAGAAGACAAATAACTGGCCAGGGTCACTCAGCCTGGGAGTGGCTGATTCAGAAATCAAAGCTAGGCAGTCAAACTCTACAGCCTACATCCTTAAACATTTTTCTACTTGTCCCTTAATCACTGTAGTGGACCCAAGATGGGCCACCCAGATTTACCTTCAAGAAAGGACTTGCCGCCCAGCTGTGGGACTGTGGTCAGAGGTCAGCAGACAGCCAGACGTCTGCTCCTTCAGGGTCTTCACATGCACAAAGACACCTCCCCAAGGCCATGTCCTTCCCACGGCAGCCCACAAGCAGTGGCCAAGCAAGGTGAGGGTACCGATCCTGCCATTTGGGTCTAACACAAGACACTCTGAGGGTCAGTACTTGCTCCAGAGCTCCCTGGGGTGCTGGCCGAGGCTTTGTAGGTTTGCATGGCAGTTTGACTTCTGCCCCTGCCCAGTCTTACTACTTCACTTTTCCCTTAGCAGGTATTGATTCCAAATTAACATCTCGGACTCTAAACTCCACCTCGGTGCCTGATTCAGGAGATGCCACCTGGGTCCCGAACAGAGATGTCTACTGAATGAGTGAATGAATAGCGTTGGGCTTTGCATAACAATCCATTCAACAAATAATTTTTCACTATATTCCAAGCACCTTCCCAGGAAAGAACAAAACAAATAAGGTTCCTGCCCTCAAGGTTCTAGTGGCATTTCTTTCTTTCTTTCTTTCTTTTGAGACAGATATGGTATGTCTTGGGCTAAGGTCAGATGTTCTCAATCTTGATTGTTCATTAGAATCACCCAGGAATTTGTGTTTTTGTCTGTTTTAACAATACTCAGTCCTCAATGGAATTCAACTAAGTAAGAATGAAGTGAAGACTGAGAAGGGCAGGGCTAAGTGACCTAGACCAGCTTTTCTCAAACTTTTCTGTGCCTTTGAGTCACCTGGGGCTCCTTTTTAAGTACAGATTCTGATTAAGTCTAGGATGCTGCGGCCACTAAGCTCCACTGGATGTCAAAGCAGCAAGGAGGCTGGGGACAGACACAAGTTGGGCAGTAGAGAGCCCCCATCATGTGACTTGCAATTATTTGATGGTTTTATATGATGGACCCTGCACATGAGGATATTATCAGTTTTAAAGAAACTACTCAACACTCTTCTACCACTGTTATTCCTAAGGATAAGACCATTGGCCAAAAAAAAAAAAAAAAGAACAATACAGAATACCAAACCATTTCTCCTTATACAATTTAAATATTCAAATAAAGCTTTGGATTATTTATTCTTTGCATTTAGAAGCTAATAATAAAGACCGTTTGTGTGTCTGACAATTCTGATGTATCAAGACTTTTCTTCTTTTCTAAACGCAGTCATCTTCACAGGCAACGTTGACAATACACTTTCATTTCATCAGAGTTGCTTGGGATGAAATCCGCTCAGCCATTAAAATGTGGGAAAGTGTCCTGCTGCTGCGTGCATGAGAGGAGGCCACTGTTCTGTCACATGTCAGCCACCCATCAGGTGAAGCAGAGGAAGCGATTGGTGCAGGATAGGGTCGGTAAGAAGCCCTCCAAACCTTAATTATCAGGGTGCCCCCCAGTTTCACCGGGCTTGTCATTGACTCCTGACAAGCTCAGAGGCAGAGGAAAAGACAAACAGCACATCACCAACCGGTTAATTAGCAGCAACACAAAGCAACCCAAATTACAAGCCCAAGAAAATATGCCTTTTTATCTGCTGAATTCAAGCAACACTTGCAAGGGGAAAGGGTGAATGTTTCATGTTCCAAAAAGTATCTCAATTGCCTTCCTGTGTCCACTTCAGAAACCAGGAAGCCAAATAATTCTTTTATTCCTCAAAGAATTACCAAGGTGACCTGCTGTGTGCCTAGTCCCGAGGCCATACGGAGGAATGCAATGTGGCTCATTGATTCATTCTTTCATGTAATCGCTCCACAAATGTATATTGGTGCCTACGACTTCCTACTACATCCACGTGCTGAGCTAGATTCCAGTATGGTTATAAAAAATAAAGGCACATTCTGACACATGCTACGACATGGATTAACCTTGAGGACATTATGCTAAGTGAAATAAGCCAGTCACAGAGGACAAATATTATATGATTCACTGGTATGAGGTACCCAGAGTGGTCAAATTCATAGAGACAGAGAATAGGATGATGGCTGTCAGGGACTGGAGGGTGAGGGGAATGGGACGTTGCGGTTTAATGACAATGGAGTTTCAGTTTGGGAAGAGGAAAAGTTCTGGAGATAGTGGAGAGGATAGCAAAAAAGTCTGAATGCACTTAATGCCACTGAGCCTCATACTTAAAAAATATTAAAATGGTACATTTTATGTTTTGTGTATTTTACCACACTTAAAAAAAATGTTTTTAAAGAAAGGAAAAGAAAAAACCCAAAGGCACGATTCCTGCCCTCATAGAAAGTGCAATCTAATGGGAAGATACACATGAAATAAACTGAGAAATCAATATGTAACTATGCACAGTGCAACAGCTATGAGAAGAAAAGGTCTCTCTCATCAGCATCAACGTGACTAATCTACTGAAATGCAAAAATAACCGCATTGTTTGCTTTATAGATGCATTCTTCCTTTTCAAATGGATCCCTTTAAATGTTGAACTCTCAAGTACATTGAAGGTTTATAGATAAATCATTCTCTACCTAAGAGGCCCACAGGCAGAGGATTTTCAAGATAAAGTGTTATGAGGCATTGCCAATTGAAGATCAATCAGAAATTACAATAAGCATCTTGGTAATTACAACAAAAACTAATGAAAAAAATGATTTAACTCATAAAAGTTTACTATATGCCCACACACATGCACCTATAAAATGAGGCGATGAAAAAAAAAATCCATATGGTGCTGCATGGTTTGCATATTTAACAGACACAGTTATTGTGTGCAAGATAATATTCCATATTTACTTGTCTAATATTCCTGCGCCTGCTGATAATTTGAGCATTGGTGTTCTTCAAAAAGTAAAAACAGCATGTCACTTCAGTACTCACTGCTATTGTGCAAAGGTTTAAACTTTAGTGCCTTTGTTTAAAAAAAAAATCCTTAGCAAAAGCTTCTCATTAAAATGTAGAGAGATAAGCATCCAAAAATTTAACTTGGAACTTGCATTGAAAAAAAAAAAACTACACAAAGCCTTTGGATTGAACACTGTGCTTTTATCCTCTGACAATGTGGCAAACTTTCAGCATTTCCTGGAATATTTTCCAACCCCTTTAAGCACCTGAAGGGTTTCTTGCATGTTGGATTGGTTGGCAGGAAGGATGCAAGCAAAGAGAAAATAGCAAAATGGGGGAAAAAAGAGAAAGAGAGAGAAAGGGTATCTTCTAGATTAACCCACCAAATAATCACATCCTTTAACAGTGACTTTATCAGGTCTAAGGCAAAGAAAATACTGCCAGGTTAATTAACAATTCTGGTTTTAAAAAGCCAAAGTTGATTATCTAAAGGGCAGGTTGCTCTTTAAATTAAAGATGATATCTGAGGCATTTACAGCAAGGTATGTTATAGCCACAGATATTGTACATAAATATGTAGGTCAGGAGTCCACTCCCAACTGTCTAAAAGGGCCATCTGGGTGACATAATTGAGTGGAGTGGGCTGGGCAGGGACAGAGGTGAGTTAGTGAGCGTGAGCCCAACGTGGGCAGATGGTTCTCAGCCGACAGTGGCAGGGCGGAGCTTCCCTATTGACAGAGCTTCCAAATTTCAGAAGCAGCCAGAAAGACCGATTTTCATATGATATCTACCGGTTTTGAAATAATGGCCCATGTAGAATTAATTTTTTAAATACATATAATTTTACAATTGCTGTGCAGGCCAAACGAAATCTATATCTACAGGCCAAATGCAGTGGGGACCACTAATTTTGACCTCTGTCCTAGTTGATCCCAGTTCCCCAGCATTGTGATGGAGGAACATTCAGGAATCCTCTGCTGAGCACTGGATTTCACAACCCTGGCCTTGGATGCCCTCAGTAAAGTCAAAGAACAACCCCTCAGGGCAGGAGAGGCACAGGCTTGGACACGACATGGTCCAGCCAAGGAGCGGCTGCTACCTCCGCATCTCTGGCATCAGAGGCCAAGCCCTCCCAAGGCTTTGCTTAAATGTCTCTCCTCTCCCTCTTCACCCTCCTCCCCTTACCACAGCTCAGAGTGAAAATTGTTCCCAGTGTCCTGGTTTTCTGTATGAAGACTTGGGTTCACGAAGATAGAAGAGAATTCAAAACAAAACCTCAAGAGTTATCTTTGGCAAAAGAAGTAAAGGTATTCCCTCTAGCTAACTCTTGCCCCAGTTTCAAAAAGAAAGTTTCCTTTTTTTTCTCACCAAAGAACTACCCAGTGAAGGAGAGTGAGGGAAAGCTATTTACCTCACTACAGATACATTCTTTTGAAACAAAAACAAAAATTTCCCTTGGATAGCCCCAAATCTTCAAGCTCTATGACCAGATTCTCAAACTGGCAGGTTTTAGGGAGAATCTATCCTTCAGATAGTTTGCTCTGACCAGCATAGCTTTTTTCTTTTGCTTTCTTTCTAAAATATTTTTATTTGTTACCATCTAGGGGTACACACGCTAGTTTTGGCTAAATGCTCCGAAAAACATGCTCACTTCCACTGATTCTGCCCATTTTAGTAACTCCATTCTTTTTGTGGTTTAGGCCATAAACACTGCAGTCATCCTTGACTTTTCTTTCTCTCACACCTTACACCCAAATCAATAGCAAATCCTGCTGGCTCGACTATTGAAATATATCATACATCTGGCCCCTTCTCAACAACTCTGCTGCCACGACCCTGATGCTCACCACCATGACATCTGGCCTGAATCACCACATGACCTCCTGATGTTCTGCTTACAGATGCACTCTACCCACTCAACAGTCTACTCTTTGCCCAGCATCCAGATTGATCATAATAAAACCAAACTTACATTATGTCCCTCTTTTCTTCTACACCTTCCACTGACTCTCATCTCACTCAGTAAAAGCCAAAGTTGGGGCAGCCCACCGGTGGCTGCATATTCTCTTCCTTGTTCACCTGAATCCAGCCACACTGGTAACCTTGCTGGTCCTCTGACATCCCCCCACATGCCCACTTGGGAAGTTTTCCATTTGCCACTTGTTCTGCCAGGACTGCTCTTCAAGGAGTGGCTTATTTTCATGTTCTTCATTTCTTGACTTAAATATCCCCGTATCAATTAGACGTTTTCTGAAAATCCCACGTCAAAGAGCAACCCCATTCCCACCACCTCCCTTCCTATGTTCTGCACCCTCATTTGTCCATAGGACTTCCCACGATCTGAAAAGCCATATATTAATAGTTCTTTTTTGATTCCTTCTGCTGGAGGTACATCCCATGGGGATAAGAATTTTATTTTCTCTACTACTTTATTATCCTCAGCCTCTACAAAGTGCCAGACACATAGTAGGTACTTGTTGAACAAATAAATATTGGAATCAGGCAAATCTACATTTGAATCCTTGCTCTGACGCTTACTTGTGTGACCTTGGACAAATCACTTTGCTTCTCTGAACTTCTGTTTCGTCACCTGCTAAATGTGATAACAATCACCTCCCTTCAAGGCTTTTGCAATGTACGGAGGTAATGTGTTTTCAGTGCTCACACTGATAAGTGGCAGCTGCTATCATCATGGGTGCTGCGTATTTCCCACCTCTCTGACATCCTTGTTTAGCCTGCTCCAGCCTGCATGGCCTGAGCACACCAGGCTCAAGCCCACCTGGCCTGTGCTACTGCTGCCCCATTTGCCTGGATGCTGGTCCCCAGATCCCTGTTCTGTGGGACCTCCTCACAGAGGACATTGCAGCCACACGGCCTTGCGTACCACATCATCCTTTCGTTTCCTCCGTAGACTTGTCGTCTTGTTAGCCATTGGCTGGCTTGCCCTCGTGTGGCTGCCCTGAGTAGGAGACAAACTCCAGGAAGAAAGAGCTCATCTGTCATGATCACCATCACTTCTGCACTACCTGGCACATAACACACACTTAATATATAGCTCTTGAATAGAAAAACAAAAGACTCAGTGGAGGAAATATACCCAGCAAATAATGTACATGCATAATAATGTTTTAAGATTATCACAGTAGAATCCTAATACCACATGGCTTGAGAATCAGGTGAGGTTGTGAGAAGGGAGAAAAGCAGAACTGTGAAAAAAAAAAATTTGAGGGATTCTGCATCCAAGTGACCTGGAAGTATTTTATTTAAAAAAGCTTAAAGTGACAGTGTCATTTAAAGTATGTACTAAACTAGAAAACCCTCAGTCTCACCCTGATGACACCAAAGACCCAGGAAAGTGAGAAACCTTTGGCGAGAGTCACGACTCAGGTATTTACAAATGGACTGGCACTGCAGAGAGGAAGCAAAGAAACCCTGTCTGATGCATGCCGGAGCAGACGTATTTAAATAGGTATAGTTGGGAAATCATTATGGCTGGATAATTCAGGGCCAGTTCATCTTCATTTCAATCCTAAATGGAGACAGTTTTGCCCTTTGGGCATAGAGACCGAAATGCCTCCTCCCCTTTGGAATTCAAAACAGAAATGAAAAACATCTCTCTAAAAAAGGTCAAGATTCAGGTTTCGGAGATTTGCCAGTGCAACCAGGAACCAGACATCAAAAAATAAAAACACTACTTCAATTTCTGTAACCGCCTGACACATCTGTAAGTGTCTAAACGTAGTCTGTAGCAAGGACCAACCCACTGATGAGGCTGTGGAAGTTTTATAAGAGGACACAGCCAAATTCCATCTCCTAGGATCCAAGGAAATCATTTTGATTTCTAGAATTATTTCAAAGATGTTATTTATCATCATTTGGGGAGTGGATATGGAAGCATCAGTGTTTTGCTTCTGGTCAGCTGCATGAGTTTACAAAGACGATGCTAATCAAAGTGGCAAGTATCTTGTCTTTACACTTGTTCAAATTGAAGACAGATATTGGGGTGAATTTGCCATCCAGAACAAGCCGTGAAAAGTCATTTCTTTCTATTTCTTTAGTGTTTCCTATAATTCACTCTGATCGCAGTGTATAGGCAGCAAGAAATGCCTGTAAAAAGGGCTTTTAAACTCTTAGTTGTTTGCAGAATATTAGTAACACTATAAAAAGTTTATGTTAATTAATGCTGCATTTTAATAGATTTCCTGGAAGTTTGTAACTATGTACTATAAAGGCTTTCAAGATAATGTATTATACAGTGGTTATCATAAACTCCAAAGCAGTTCAAATATTCCTTTTATGTCTCAATAACTTTCCCCCCAAAGTTACAGTATTTAAAAGATTCAAACGCAGAATAAAAAGGAAAAATTTTCCCACCAGGGGATATTTTAAATTTTTATATCTCTCATCATGATCAATCTAATTTCTCGACAACACTGTACTTAAGCTTGCTTGTAAGCAAAAAGCCATCCACACATCCCATCAGTTATATTGGAATAGAATGTCCTCTATAAAGTCCAGGACAGGTTCTACAGAGGCTAAACAATTCAGATAACTCACAACTTTCACATGCCTCTTGACCAAGCCTCTTTATATATGAACATCCCTTATCATTGTTTATCTCTCTAAGTTCAGGCAAAAAAGAATCATTTGCAGTTCAAAAAAGCCCCATTTTTCATGTTCAGCAGGCAGATTAAAGAGAGAGTTTGACTGTAAGAGTTTCAAGCAAGATCAAATCCAAATTAAACTTCAACATTTTGGTTTAGGACGTTAAGCAAAAACCCCAAAATGCAAACCTCTGTGAATTTTTCAGGCAAAAGGAAAGCTTGGTTTCTATTCCATCCTGAAGGTTTGGAACATCCCATTCCAATATGAATCACCATTCCTTACAGAGACAAGTAATCAATTTTTTTTCTTGCAACTTTAAAGAAGGAAAATAATAAGTATCACCCAAAATAGAATTTTTTAAAATATGAATGACTTGAATGGTAACTACAAATGGGAAAACTTGAAGAAAAGAAAGCTGAAATTATACAAATGGGATTCCGTTTCAGTCTTTTGATATGGCTGGTGAATCGTAAACGTGGCTGCCCATAAATCCAGTTGGACTGTGAAAAATATACAATACTAATACACACACAAATATCTCACCTTTCTCCTGCCAAATTACACATACCGTATTATGAGTGCTTTGCGGCTCTCAGCTAAGGCCTTGGAAGCTATGTATCTCTTACTTTTCTCCATTCCCTAAGTCCCAGTTATAAAACATTTGTCATCTGGCCTCTGTATCCAATAGCATCTGCACTATATTATGTTTAATCTTGACTCCGGGAAAGGAATATGTTTCCCGAACTTCTGAGCACTATTATAATTTTTCCACCAAAATTCTAAGCCCCCACAGTGACCTTAATCGAAGACTTTACTAGGATCTCGAAATAATCAAAATACACACGTTTATGTATGTACGCGCGTGTGTGTGTACGCTCACTTTGCTAGTTAACAGAGACCAAAAGTGAACAATTCAAGGTTGCAAATATTAAAGAGTTAACAACTGCCAAAAACACAAGTAACTTACCTGAGAATTACAATCATCAGTTGTAGCGTGACCAACTGTCCCAGTTTGCCCAGGACCAGAGGGTTCCTGGGATGCCGTCTTTCCAGTGCTACAACCAGTACAGTCCCAGGCAAACTGGAAGAGTTAGTCACTTTAAAAGCTGCAAAATGAAATTAGAAATGGAGATTTTTTGAAATGGAAAAATATCTCTAAGCTGTCTTAGAATCTATGATTCTACCAAAAAAAAAATGTATACTTTGCTATCATTAATTCTTTATTGTGATCATCCTGGACTTCTTATCTGCACCACAAACTCTCTTAGACCATTCCGTTCTCTCCCTCTCTTTCTCCCTCTCTCTCTCCCCACCCCCTTCCCTCTGTGGATTTTTCACAAAGTCCCATTTAACAAGTACCATTTTGAATCCATACCTTAGAGACTTCATTTAAATATTTGCCAGTAAGAATCTTCTCTCCTCCTCCCCCCGTCCTGCCTCCCATCCCCCAATAATGTAAATACAATTAGTTGATTGAAAGCACATTTCATGTATTGCTTCTCTCCTAAGTGTCTCAGTTATGGGGTCCACATTGTGTGAGTCATTCGTGCGTGGTCCTCGAGGAAGAGCCAAAAGATGGAAGGAAAATACAGCCCGAGGAAAAAGTCTATAAAGATTTCTCGCTTTCCTAATCCCTTCTCTCTAATGTTTCTTTGTAAATTTGTCAGATGGGAATGAAATTGCCTCATAACTCTCCAGACGTGAAGAGCATCTCTGAAGAAAATTACGTACTTGTCAAAGCAAGGGGGAATTTATGTTGGTGTTCCTGAGATGTGATTTTATTCCGTCTATTTCCTTTGTGCACATCAGAGCAACTAGAGAGACAAAAAACAACTAGTTTATGGATATTTTTTTCACTCTGGTGCATTTTTTGCTTCTATTTTTCCCTTTTGTTTTCTTATTCCCCCCTCCTTCCATCTATGTTTATTGCCCGTGACAGTAAACTTCCACACAACAACGCTGGCATGATAGGAGCAATGATTTCTACCAGTATAAGGCAGTTGAAACAAGCACAAAGATGATTTCCCCGTGGACAATTCCGGAAGGTGTGGGTTACATTTTTGAGTCCTACCTGATACTGGCCAGGGACGATTTGGGTACAAAAGTCTTGTTAATGTTCTTTCCGGGCAGTGGCATGCTTCCTGAAATTAAATTCTTTTCCCCAGACTGCACATTATGGCTTGCACTCCCTGCATTTTGTTTTCTGAATTCAGAAGCTGCAGAATCTTGCTTGCTTGCGAGTTCCACTGTAAATGATGCAGTAAAACTAGCAGAGAATTTGGAGACAGGCATACCCCGGTTCAAATCCTAGCTCTTCAACTATCTGGCTGGGCAAAATTCAACTTTTCTGAGCTTCACAACTCTTACTTGTTCAATAGGAATGGCCACGTTGTGAGACTATTGTAAAGATGAAGTAGAAAAAGCTTCCAAACTGAGAAGTTGCATAACACTGCTGGTAGAAGCCAGGATTCTTCAGCCAGACAGCCTGTCTGTCCTGGCAAGTTCTACACCCTAGCCAGGTGACCTTGGCAAATATCAATCTCTCTGTTGCCTCAGTTTCCTTATCCATAAAGTGGGCATGGTAATAACACTTTCACAGAGCTGTCACAAGGATCCCACGAGTCAGTAGAAGACTTAGGAGTCTGCTTAGCATTTTGTAGCTGTTTGCTATTTCATTATAACATATGCCAAGCATCTGGCACAAAGTATCTGTTCAATAAATATTTTTCCTTGTCTTCCTCTCCATAAGCTCTTTCCTTGAAAGCCTGTTTTCCTCACTGTGTTTCTTCGACATCCTACACAAGGCCCTTCTCACCACAGGTGTTCAAGAAATGAAGAATTAATTAATGTCCAGATGCCTCGTTATTGATGATATTCCATATATTTGGTTCATTTCCCTCTTGCTTTGCAGTACTTTTTAAATATTGAAGAAAATGAGGCAAACATTTTTCTTTTAATGTTCAAGCTCACCAAAAATGGTGCATTGAAAATTTAAATAAAATGCATTAGGGAAAGGAAAGCACAAAAAAACAAAACAAAACACAAAAACCAAAACAGTGTATTCTTAGACAAGCCAAGATTCTACAAGGCAAACATAAATGCTATTTTGAATCTTTCTTGAAGCTGAGTATCTCTGAATGAAAATAAGACAAATACTATATGGATGAGGGGTCTTCAAACTTTTTAAACAGGGGGCCAGTTCACTGTCCCTCAGACAGTTGGAGGGCCGGATTACAGTTTAAAATAAACTATGAACAAATTCCTATGCACACTGCACATATCTTATTTTGAAGTAAAAATACAAACAGGCATAAACACCCACATGTGGCCCAGCGGGCCGTAGTTTGAGGACGCCTAGAATGGATTGGTAAGATTTTCTCAGAGGGGTTCCTTGAGGAAGCATGAGTTGGGAATCTGGGTAATTGCGCTAACTTTATCTGTGTAAGTAATGGCTGAGAAAGCCCAGAGCTGATAGAACTTCTCCAGAAATAATCCCATTCCATGGGAGAGAAGGTACGTTCATTCTCCTGCACCTCCAAAGCTGCCGTGGCACATCTGAAATTCAACTGGAGCTTAGAAGCAACACGAGAGAAAGTTCTCACTGTATCCTAGACCTTGCACCTGGAGAATCTTACAAATAAGTTATTGTTATTCCACATGCTTTAATTAGCTGGCATAAATAAACTTCAGTAATTTCAGGATGCCGTGAGCATGGTTCAGTGCCATAGGGAATAGTTCGATGCCTTCTAAATGCCAACATAAGGGGAAAGTGGGTCTCCCAAAGATTGGGAAGCAAATGCAATTTTGTTTTCCTTCGGTTAGATAATGTTCAACCATTAAAGTAATTATAAGGCTCAGGGAAGACCTACCTTCCCCCCAAGTCTCCTTCCTCTGCCGTTCTGATCAGAACATACATTGTTTATTACCCCCTCGTTTACCAGCCCCCAAATATCATTACAATGTCGGTGCTGTGATATATGTATGGTTGTTACCCTTTTAATGGATAAAAAAAGATTTAAGTACTTCATTCTGTTGCATTTTGACAGCTGTTAGCCATCATTTTTCCATTCACCTGCATTTAGCAATCCCATAAAGGAAGGCAATCTCTGAAGGAACACGAGCCGGGCACTGCAAGGTGATAATTCTGTATCACTCCGGCCTATAAATACCTGCCAAGCTTTGTGCTGAGTCAGCAGTCTGTGACGGAGCGGCAGCAGTGCCCTTTTATCTGTGTGAGTGTCTCACAGCAATTGGACCACCAGCCCCTGCAGTGAAAATCCATAGTATCGATCAGGCCATTTCTCCACTGTAATTCTTTTGTAGGAAATCCCTGATGACAAATTTTATCTGCACCACTTTTTGATCGCTGGTTTGATGTAAAGGATCTCCGAGGGCAGAGTTAAGCGCTGGGCCGTTCCACGTTATCAAGCAGCCGTTTTATTTACTGAAACTGCAATTGTGGTCACATGCACACACAAAAAAGGAAAGAGAGACAGAGAGGACCGGGAGGAAAAAAAAAATAGAACCAAATAATATTTCAAAGGGAACAGAAGGCAAAACCGGGGGTGGGGGGAGAAAAGGTTGCATCAGCTCCTTGACTCAAACGTGGGTTATAACAGGCTGCTCCACATTTATAATCACATAAACGGTGAAAGCGGTGTTTTGATGATAATGCTGAGATGATGTAGGGCTATGTATTGAAACTGAACTGGGTCTATGTTTCTCCCCACACTGCCCCCACGTGTCTCAACTCCCCGGACTTGCTAAGCTTCTTCATTCTGTGTCCTCAATATGTTAGGACAATCTCTTTATCTGACGGTGTTCATCAGAGATTAGGATCAGGTGCGAACCTGAAACCCAGGTGAACTTCTGTAAAATATCCAAACTCCCAAAGAAAGAAGGGAAAGGTTACATAAGAATCTATATCCTTACAGAACTGCTGGTCTTGCTGTTTCTGGGCACCAGAGCAAAACGAAAATGTCCCTCAGTGGAATTCATGGGCTGATACCTCCCCAGCTGCAGGGATCCAAGGCGAGTTCTTTTAACCCCCAGGTGCTCAGAGCGTGTAGGAAAAGTTCGTCTCCCGGCTTGCTAGGGTGACGAACCGTATATCCACACCTAACTGTGGCCAGGTTTCTCAGCCGTGGCCCTGTGAATATGTGAATATCACCTGTGATATCACCACTGTCCTCGTGTTGGTATTTCTAGTACAGTGGTTCTCACCTGGGAGTGAGTCTGCCCCCCATAAGACATTTAGCAATGTGTAGGGATGGTTTTTGTTGACACAGCTGTGGTGAGGAGGTCAGGGCAGGGGAGACGTGCTGCTGGCATCTGGTAGCTAGAGCGCAGGGACGCTGCTAAGCATCCTACAATGCACAGGACAGTCTCCTCTGGTTCTACAAAGAAGTATCCGACCCAGGTGTCCATAGTGCCGAGGTTGAAAGATGCTCAAGCTAATCCCAATTCCCTACTGCTGAGGCTTGCGTGTTTCCATCTCCAGAAGCCAGAAAGAGAATCTTCGGTCCTCGGACAGAGCAACCTTACTATTAGTATCCACCTCCCTCTTTTATCAAGTAGGGGCCTGAGCAGTTCTTTTAAGCTCCCGCCCTCCGTGGCAGGGTCTCTCAACCTGATACAGCGAAACATCACCATCCTTCACTTGCCGGCCCTAAGAGATGCTACTTCTGCAGGGACATTCTCAGAACTGACTCTCCAGCCACAGCGAGAGTGCAGAGAAAGCTCCCGGGGTGCTCTGCGTTCATCTAACTGCACCCCAAGCAGGAGCCCTTGCTCAGGGAACTCACTCAATGGTGCTGCGGCAGTGTCAGATGATTTTATTCTTTGCCAAGGTTTTATCACGTGAAGGCCCCCAAACTTGAGGGAAGTTCATTAAACAATTTAAAATTGCACTGCAGTGAAGATATACAAGTGGAGCTTATCAAATATGACCTCTGCTTAGAATTTTATCTCTAATCCTGTGGTCCCCGACACTGATGCAGGTCAGGTGGAAGTCACAGACTGATGCAGCTATAAGGTGCGGGGGGAGAGGAGTGTTGGAAAAAATATACATATTGCCTGGTTAAATTTTAATTGCAGACACACAAATAAGTTTTAGTATATGTCTTATAATTTCAGAAAAATAATCTGTTTTTAGTGTAAGTATATTCCAAATATTGCATGGGACATATTTATACTAAAAAATGTATTCATTTATCTGAAATTCAAACTTAACCAGTTGTTGTGTATTTTTTTTATTTGCTAAATCTGACAACCCTTGTCTGGGATGAATGGTCAAGAACTCATTCCATCTAAAGAGAGGATCTGGTTTGCAGATTTGACCAAATGTTACCACCAGGGAAGGCAGAGCCAGCCTAGGGTTGCCAGGTCTTCTGATTTTTGTAGGGAAAAACAATCTGGATTTTTATGTGATATTTAGTGATTTTACAATGCTGGCAATTAATCTTTTAAAAATCTAACAATGGGGCATGGAATGAAGCAAGCAGGTCTGCAGGCTGCCTTCAGTGGGGCAGGGAAGGGGCGGGGACAGGCTCTCAATAGGCCAGTAGAACAGTGAACATTTATTGAGTATTTACTACAAGCCAAGCACTATTCTCAGGGACTCACTAAGTCCTCCCATCCACTGGGAGGCACAAATGATTATCAGTATCTCCGTGCAGGCCAGTGAGATCGGAGAGTGTAAGTATTTTGACAAAGGTCACAAAGTAAGTGGCAGAGTGTCAGTTTAAAATCAAGCAGTCTTTGCTAGCGTCCACTTTTGTCCCCATCACACCGCACTGTTTCAGAAGAAAGCACCTAATAGATAGCTTCCCATAGGGCATAATAATAATAATAATAAATAATAATAAAGGTGGTTCCGAGTCCTCCTTCCAGGCGTGAGTTACATCCTCCCCAGGGCCTGGACGGGCTCCGTGGCCGTGTGCGCAGAGCTGTATTGGAGCCTGAGGCTAAGGGGAAAATCACTAATACTGACCCTGCCATTGCTTAGAAGCTGGATACTTTGTTCATCATTGATTTGGATTTTTTGTATTAATTTAGATGTTTTTTCTAAATGTTGCACTATAATACTATGTTATCTTAATGACTAAGATTTTTTGGTATCTCAAATTTTTGTCCAAAATGAATGCTTCACTAACCTCACCCACCTCTCTTACAGAATAGCATTCCCATGTTTCTGGATAGCTTTTCAGATTTTTAAAGTTTTATATGAGGGGAAATTTTTTTCAGACTCAAAGGTGTCCGTTACGTCTTTATTTAAAACAGTAAAAAAAAAAAAAAAACTAACAAAACTGAAATGTTCAAAAGAGGGGTGTTGGTGAAATAAATTACAGTATATCTATGTGAAGAAATAGTATACATCATTAAGAGGATACTTACGAGAAAGTTTTGAAATGATACTTGAATACTAAGGTGGGAAAAAAGAGAATAAAATTATATTTGCAATATGATCTAAACTATGCTTTAAAAACAGAAGAAAAAAGAAAACACTAGGAAAAATAAAGCAAAAGGTAACAACAGTTTTCTTGGAGGTAGATTACAGGTGATTATTTTTTCTTTCTTCTTAAAAGTAATATGATACCCTAAAAAATATGGGGTTTTGAATCAGGCAACTCTGTGTGTAACTCCGGTATCTACTTTGAGCAAGTTGCTTAACTTCTTTCTACCTAAAACTTAGCTACCTCAAAGACTTGTGAGGAGCCCTTAAGATTATATATATATACGTGAGGGGTATGTGATATGTAAATGCTCATACACACACATGTATAACGATTTGCACAAATCTGAGTAAAAGTGACACTCAATAAATGGTAGGTTATCAAACATTATACTTTTTTATAGTTGCCAAATTTTGATGAAAAACAAATATAACTATTATAATCGGAAGAAAATGAATCAAAGAAAAGGTTTGAAAGCCCCTAATAAAAGAAAGTTCCCGGCCAGGCATGGTAGCTCACACCTGTAATCCTAGCACTTTGGAAGGCTGAGGAGGGAAAATTGCTTGAGGCCAGGAGTTGGAGATCAGCCTGAGCAAGAGCGAGACCCCGTCTCTACTAAACATAGAAAAATTAGCCAGGCGTGGTGGTGCCCACCTGTAATCCCAGCTACTAGGGAGGCTGAGACAGGAGGATTGCTTGAGCCCAGGAGTTTGAGATTGTTGTGAGCTAGGATGATACCACTGCACTCTAGCCCAGGAGACAAAGCAAGACTCTGTCTTAAACAAACAAACAAACAAAATATTTGGTAGAGGTAGCTCCCATTTGGCATTTCACAGGACCCATATCCCGTGGGGAATGGGACATGTTTGAGAAGCCTACATATGTGGATGAAGGATGTGCGATGGGAGGATGCAAGCGCCTGGCGAGCCTAGAGCTCTGCTTCCCAGCTGCCACCAGGCGCCAGTTCTTCCTCTCCTTACACACTGTTACCTACTTCTGTTTCAGGAGCGAGCAGGTGTTTCTGTTGCCTCACCCCCCCCTCGAATCTAGGTGGTGTTCCCTTTCTACTCAACTAGCCTCGTAACCAAAATAGAATTCACCTGCTCATCCCACTCCAGCTGTTCTATCCACACGTAGGTCCCTGAGACACTGAAGGAAGAAAGACTCAGCATTTGGAAATAAAAAGTGAGGACAAAAATGAGAAATCACCCAGAAAATGCTATTTTGGGCATATTCGGTATATTCAGTAGCTCGGCTACCTCCACTCCCGATAATGAACAAGGAGTCTTTAGATCTGGGGTCACAAATTGCAGCCTGATGGCCAAGTCCAGCTCACTGCCTATTTTTGTAAATAAAGTTTTATTGGAACACAGCTACAACCATTGGTTTCCTGCCTGCCTACAGCAGCCTTCCCTCTATGCGGACAGGGTTGAATAGTTGCAACAGAGATGGTCCAGCACTTAAAGCCAAAAATATTTACTATCTGGCCCCTTACAGAAAATGTTAGTTGATCCTGCACTAAATTAATCAACAAGTAAACAAAGCATAGTTTAAAGGCTTTTATTATTCAGTAGTTAAGCAATAAATTGACAAGGTCAGGAAATCCATTTCCCATTTCTCATTTTTTTCTAAGACAGATGGTCTAAGAAAGACCACAGAGCAGGTGGCATTTTGTTTATAAAATACCAGGCCACATGTTAAGCCAACCATAATGAGATTAAATGTGTTGCTGACAACAGGGGAGAACAGTTAGCCTACATTAACTTTTAGCCTAGTCCATATTTCTAATTCTATTCAGAAAGCTAATCATGTTTCAGTTGAGAATCCTATGTTTTATTACAATGATCAATACATGAAAATATTGACTGAGCCTGGGTCTCTAATTGAAATTTATGTGATTAAACACATTGTCATTTCCTGTCTGTATTCATGACAATTATGCAGACAAGAAGCCTGAGTTCAAAGATTAACACTAGTAATAAACAGACCCAATAGACTAGATCGAGGATCAGCAAATTTTTTCTGTAAAAGGCCAAAAGTGTAAGTATTTTTGGCTTGTTAGGCCACACAGCCTCTTTTGCAACTACTCAATGTAACACAAAAGCAGCTGTGTGTTGCTTGGTGTGACTGAATGGGTGTTACTGTGTTCCAATAAAACTTTATTTATACAAACAGGTGGTGGGCCAGATTTGGCTTATGGGTCACAGATGGCCAACTCTGGACTAGAGGGTTACAAACTCTATGTTCTACAAGGGCAAGGAAAGTAATATAAATAAGTGAAGTGAGCTTTGTTGTTATCCAACTGGGAACATGGGGACTATGACACACAGCAGAGCACATGCCCTCTCTAAGGAGGGTGGCTTCTCCCCTGCCACAGGGGATGTGGGCTCAGTGTGGCCAGGTTCTTCCTCTGATTAAAAAAAAAGGAGTCTCAATTTCCTGATTTATTTGTAAAATGTTAGCAATACATTTAAAATTTTTTGTTTTAACTTGGTAAGAATCAAAAAGAAACATACCATGACTCAGGGTTTCTCAACCTTGGGAACACTGATATTTTGGGCTGCATAATTCTTTGTTGAGGGAGGCTGATCCTCCCAAGGTGTGATGACCACAGCTGTCTCCAGATATTTCCACATGTCTCCTAGGAGGCAAAGTCACCCCCTGTTGAGAACCACTGCTAGAGCAGAATCTTACCACAGGCCACCTGTTGCAGACTAGGATAACTACTAGTCTCTGCTTGGCCTATCTTTCTAGATATTTGCCTTTTTAAAATATATTTTACTTTGGCTTTTCCTTTGGTTGCTTTTAGAAGAGAAAGAAAAAGAGAATAGAATGGAAAGAATGAAAAAAAGACAACATCGAGAGATATTAAGAAGATAGGAAGGACTGCAGGACAGGCCAAACGACAACGGAAATTCATGAGGAAAATGAGAAACCAGATGTTAAACACCCTCATCCTGACATATAAGACCCAAATGATCATATGAAGAAAACCATCCTAGAGAATAAAACTTTCTTTTTCTTGAAAATAACTCCTAGGCCCCCATGTTTAGCACAGACACACATTCTTCATCTAGTGATTCACAACTAACAAAATTGGGTAAAACCAGTATTCAGATACCACCTTTAGGAGGTTTCAGACAAATGCTATACATCATTCTCTACTCATCCTCCTTTACGTCAATCACAAATTCATTTCTACACTCAAAATGTTTTTGCTTGGGAGCATTCATAAGGTCTGTGTAATATCAGTGTTGCTCTTATATCAAAAATACTCCATTTTCAGCACCGTGTTCAAACACAGCATGCAGATGAGCTACTTTAATTTTCACAATGGTCAGCTAAAACCAAGTAACTTCTCCCCTCTTTCTGGACCCTGAACTTGCCTTATAAACTGAAGCTGTTCCGTTATCACTATGAAAGCTAAATTCTTTCAAAGTATAATTTATAATATTACTTGATGGTGTGAGAAGAAGAAATCCCAATACACAAACTTATTCTACTGCAGGAGGTACGTATGTTGATAGGTTAAGTGAGGTGTGTTTACTTCCTGGTATTTATTCCCATCTCGTGATGGGAAGCTTCTCTGTTCAGAGTAGAGATGGGTATATTTTGCCCCAGCTAGGTTTATTATAAAAGATCTGACAGATGAAGGTATCAAAATTTCAGCTTTTGACTTTCAAAGCCAAGATCCACAAAACAACGAAAAGTTTTTTAAGAGTTATAAAAGAACCTATGACTGGGTAGAGAGCAAGTTTTTCCGATCTAATGGGACTTGGCAGGAAGAGGCAAAGGAAATAGGTTTAGATGCTGGTAGAACCGTAGGTCCCTGGAAAGGATCCCCGAACACTGGGCCCACATCCATAGAGACATATTCACAAATCTCACATGCATAGACATCCTGGAATAGCCCCAAAATGGAGGGAAATGGCAGAAACCCCAGAGAATTTCAAGGCACACAGGAGGAGAGGGTGCTGTGACTTGTCCTTAGGTGGAACTCAAAGAGGTGGCAAGTTTTGTGGAGATGTTCTTGATCCAGTGTGGGGTGAGAGCCATGGAGTAAAACTGGCTAGAAAAATCAGACAGGCCTGGGGAACTTCCCAACACATGTATTTGTTCGAGCCAAGGTTCCCAGGATGGGATTTTTCTCTCTCCCTTTGGATTGCCAGAAATACTGCAGGTATGGCCAAGAGAGTAGATAAACATCCGTGTCAAAGCATGCAGAATGCAGGAGGAATGCATGTGGGCTGTGCAACCAGAGACCCAGTAGCAAGATTTGATGTGTCATCCACTAGCAACCCAAATGCATGGTAGACATTAAAGTTGATGTGCTGCTGTTCCCATCCCAACTACCTACTGACCCTACGGACCTACTTAAGTCCCTCCAAACATGCATGAATTTCCAGGGAGTTATGAGCTGAATTTTGTCCCCCCAAAATTCATATGGTGAAGCCCTAACCCCAGTTCCTCAGAATGTGACAATATTTACAGATAGGGCCTTTTAAAGTGAGTAAGTTAAAATGACACTCTTAGAGTGGGCCCTAATCCAATATGACTGGTGTCCTTATAAGAAAAAGAAACTTGGAGACAAAGGGAGAAACCAGAGACAAAAGACCATACGAGGACCGGGCGCAGTGGCTCATGCCTGTAATCCTAGCACTCTGGGAGGCCGAGGCAGGAGGATCGCTCAAGGTCAGGAGCTCAAAACCAGCCTGAGCAAGAGTAAGACTGCGTCTCTACTAAAAATAGAAAGAAATTAATTGGCCAACTAAAAATATATAGAGAAAAAAATTAGCCGGGCGTGGTGGTGCATGCTTGTAGCCCCAGCTACTCAGGAGGCTGAGGCAGGAAGATCGCTTGAGCCCAGGAGTTTGAGGTTGCTGTGAGCGAGGTTGGTGCCACAGCACTCTAGCCCAGGCAGCAGAGTGAGACTCTGTCTCAAAAAAAAGACCATACGAGGACACAGCAAGAAGGCAGCCATCTGCCAGCCAAGGACAGAAGCCTCAGAAGAAATCAAACCTGGTGACACTTTGATCTTGGACTTCTAGCCTCCGGAACTATGAGAAAATAAACTTCTGTTTACGCCCCATCATCTGTTGCATTTGGTTATGGTAGCCTTAGCAAACTAATACACTAGAGAAAGAGTCTGAAGCAGGGATGGCCCTTAAGTGCCTGAGAAAATGTAGTGTATCAGTCAGGAGAAGTTAGGCTGTGCTGTGGTAACAGTCTCAAACCTTAATGGCTGGAAATAAAGGTCCATTCTGGCTCGTGAAAAGCCAACTTCAGGCCCAGGAAAGTCTCTGGGGAAGCTTTCCTGCACATGGCAGCACATATTCGAGGCTACTTCAATTCTGAGGCATTTGCCTATCAATTCATCCTTCCACAACTGAAGGTAGAGAAAGAGAGAATGTGGACAATTGCATGCCAACTCTTCCATGCTTCCACCAAGAAGTGACCCATTTCTGCTCATGTTGCAGCAGCAAAAAAACAATCTATGGTCACACGTAATTTCAAGGATGCGGGAAAATGCCATCCTCCCACGCACCCAGAAGGAGAGAACTGCAATCACTGGTAAGTAATTGACAAAAACATAACATAAATTGTATTGACCTAGATTGCCTGGAATTAACTAAATAAGTAATTTCCCATCTCCTAGTGGAAGGGGGCTCAGAAGAGGAAACACATTTACTCAAGGAAAAATAAAGTTACACTGCTTTCACGCCCAAATGTGCCACCTGTGATTTTGGGATTGCTAACCCAAGTTTAAGGTCAGGATGGTTAGATTTCCAGAATTGTGGAATTTCTATCTTGTATCAGTTATTTATTACCACAGTAATTCTATTGAAAAAAAAAAAAAAACAACCACAAAACCCACTGGTTTAAATAAATGCCCATCACCTTTAGCTCGCAGGTCTGTAAGTTGGCTTAGCGTGTTCTCTAGAGTAAGTCAGGTTGAGCTCAATTATGCATCTTGGTCAGCTGGCAGGTTGGCTGGGAGCTGGCCCGTCTACCATGGCCGGTGTGGGAGGGACCCGGCTCTCTTTCATACCGGGTCTTATCTTCTAGCAAGCCAGTCCAGGCTTGTTCTCAGGGTTCTGAGAAGTTAAAAGACAGAAACAAAAACAGAGAGAAAGAGAACTGAGTCACTCAGAAACAGCACCCCATCACTTCTGCCACATTCTATTGGCAAAATCAAGCTACAAAGGCAGCAAATATCCATGGGTTGAAGAAATAAACTCTACCTGCCAATACGAGGAGTTTGCAAAAGTGGTGGCTACAAAGAGGAATGGAGAATTCAGTTCATGTTTATCCCAACCTGCCACATGCATGGACGGAGACCTAATCCAAAGGCCCAGTAGTTCTTAAGTTTGAACAGGCATCAGAATTACTGGCATCACTTGTTAATGATAGAAAACAAACTGCTGAAATTCCCAGAGTTTATTACTTGGTGGATCTGGGGCCCAAGAATTGGCATTTTTAAGTAGTTCCCTGTTTATTCTGATGCTGCTGGTCCGGAGATGACAGCCGGAGAACCACCACAATAGCCTCACTTGCAAATTGAGAACACTGAAAACATAACAGAATTGCCTGGGTTGCACACCATGTTTCAGCCAAAACCAGAAATAGACCCCAGAAATCTCCAGCCTGGTCCTTCTTTCCATGACACCTCCTCACTCAACTCTACGAATCATTGCCTTCTCTTTATTCGTCTCTGCCTTGAACATTGTCATTATTTTTATTATCATCATTAGTCATGATTAAAAAGATTGAGGCATGACAAGGTGTTTAACATTCTGTCCAAGGCACAGTAAAAGCTCTGGGCCCTGCCTGAGGGGCACAGTCTCAACCACAGCCAGACATGTAATACTCTGCCTGGGAACCCCCCATAGTATCACCCTTAAATTATTCAGTCCCTGTCAGCTAAGCCATTAATCTGCCCAAGAGGTCAAATGTGTCCCTATGAATCACATGTGAACTCAGTGTTCCCAAGCGAGAGCTCAGCAAGTCCACCTACATTTTCCCCAATCTAAACAGATGGTTTTCATTACGTGTCATGTTGGTCACCACAAGAAACGATCTCTATAGAAGTAACGTGACATTGCTCTATGTAACCATGCTACGTAGAAGATTCTCTAGCCATTCCCTCTACTAATATGCCTTGTTCTTAGACCACAGGACCTTTATGGGATGCTCCTCACTAAGTTGTTTTAATGTCATGTCCTTGGTTTTTCTTGAACAATGCTACAAAGTACTATCCATGAAAACCACCAACCTACTTTTTATTTAATTCAGCTATCCCTCCATGCTCTGTGTGAGATCTTGTCAAAATTCAGGTTTATGAAATGCTTTTCCTCCCAAGTATTGGAAATACTTTGCATTTTCTTAGTAATGAGAATTATAGAACCAGTTGTACCACCCACCACCTTTTCTCTTTGGCTACCAAGAAGCTCAGACAAATTTGTAGCTCGATTGTAGTTAAACTTGGTGATATGCTTACTAAATTCTCCTTTATACATTCTTGATTTTATGCCTTAATTTCTATTTTCCCTGATCCTAAATTTCTATGTTTATTTATTTTTTTTATTATTTCATTTTGTTTGCTGCCTTTGTGTGTGTGTACTACCTCATATTCCTTTTAGGAAAAAGCAGGTTATAAATAGTAAAAACACATTCTCCATATCCCCAAGTCAAAGAAAGCATTGAGTAGGTGCTACCCAACAAGCTTAAACCATAAGTTCAATTTCTTGGGATGTAGGGAAGGGAGGAGGAGCATAGGAGGAAATAGGAGACACCTCTGTTTGGGGGAAAGAAGAAATAGATCTCAAAAATATCCATTTTTATTTCACAGGACTGAGAAAATTTAGTAAAGCAAGAAGTCAAGCAACTTGATGAGACTTTGCAGCCCCTTCCCTGCACCACAGCAGGAGTAAGAAGTCACCTGTGCAGCTGCAGAAACTCCAGCCTGTGGCCTGGCAGGTTGTGCCTGGGCCAGAGCTCAGCAGCTTTCTACCTTCCATGGCACTCGGAAAACAAAATGTTCTGGGTAAAAAGCACTGTGTGGTGTTATGTTACCCAGATGCAGGATTTATGAAGTGCTCATGAGGTTAATCGGGAACAGACCCAGAGGGGGAAAAAATAAAAAACAAACACCTTATTCTTATTCTTACTTTATTTTAACAAAATCCAGATAAGACTAAGGGTTTGTTTG
>VBSM01003201.1:7048247-7077027 GCA_008086735.1 Cheirogaleus medius
CTTCCTTGTCATATGACAATCCCTTTTGGCTTAATCCCAGCTCAGGGGATGCAGTGCCACAGGAGAACAGGCAATGATAAGGTTTCCCTTTCTGATTTAAAAGTCATGTTTGAAGCATTTCGTTAAGAAATTGTAGAGAAAAACTCATCTCTCATTAAACATGATAGGAAGGGTTTCGACATTCTTTTTCCATTCACCTTCTCATTACGGGAAATGCTGCAGCCAGTGTCACTCAGGTATAAACTAAAAGGTCAGTTCTTCCGCAAGGAGGCTTTGTAATGGGTTAGAAAACACTGCGAGACACCCCCCAGTGCAAACTCCGGATCATCGCTCCGCCTGCCCACACTTCTCTCTGCTCCCCACAGTGGAATTGCATTTCAGGGGGACAAATATTTCTCTTTTTAATTTTTTCTCATTGTTTAGACGCTCCTATGCTTAATATCAGAAAATGTTAACCCTGTCTCACCCCTAACCCAAGAAATCCCCATCTAAGCCCACGGCATAGGTTGGCGAATTCCCACCGTCACCTTCAAGCACATCACCTCCATGGAACTTTCTCAAATGTTCCCCTTACCTCTTCCTACAGGCCACCGGGACCCACTGTTCCTGCCTCTGAATTTTTAAACCCTCAACTTGTCTATAACACTCATTTGAAATGACAGTATGTTATCTGCATAGGTGTGCACAGGTGAGTGAAAGTAGGTACAGGTAGGGACAGCTGAGTGAAGGTGAGTACACGTGGTATAGACGGGTCTTGCCTCCGAATACTGATCCATCCCAGGATGGGCATCAAGGAAGGCTCCCTGAGGACATGTCAGATGAGTAGGTGCTAGATGGTCAAGGAAAACTAAAACATGGGGCTACAAAATTTGCTTAAGAATAAAAGAAAAAGCGCTGGTCTGCAAGTCAAGAGGCCCACTAGACATCGAATCATTCAGGAGCAAGGGTGAATGCTCAGCACCTAGGGCAAAGCAAAGAATGATGAAAGGCCTTCAGGGGAAAGTAACAGCATGGAAAAGGCCTCAAGGTAAGAGAACAAGGCTTAGTCTACTCAACAGTCACTTCTCAGCTTTCCACGTGCACATGAGTCACCTGGGAAAGCTGGTAAGATAGGGGCTCTGATGCAATAGGTGGGGCCGGAGACTGCATGTCTGACAAGCTGCCGGGGGACGTCAACGCAGCTGGTCCACACTTTGAATAGAACAGGTTAAACCACAAGGACATTTATTGTTTACTCAACAAAAAATTGGAAGTAGGTGGTTCAGAGTGAGTCAAGCTACTAGGCTTTTTGACCACGGTCTGACACTTGGGAAGGACTTGAGATATGTCGATATGTGTATAATGTGATGTAATATAGTTTTATGTAATATAATGTAACACAAATAATATATATGCTTTCATATATAAGTATACATTAACATAGCTAATTATTCTACATAGGTATGCACAAAAATTTTAACAACTGTCACTGCATGATCACTGACCAATCAAAGCAGATGAAAGCTGTGAATGGTATGGCCAAAACAGTGTACACTACAAGTATAACACATTTATATATATGTATACACACATGCACATATGCATGAGCACACATACACAAGTATATCTGAGAGATTACACAACAACAAGAGCCCAAGAAGACAAACATGCTTTAACCCTAATTTCTTAGGAACAAAGGAGTTAGACCTTCATGCACACCTGCTTTGCATGTACAGTTTCCTTTCTCTGACAGCGGTACCAAAGCGTGACTCCAATGTGACAGGTTGCTACAGTGGAACTTCTTGTCATCTAACCCGAAAGTAAAAACTGTTCCTACAGGCCAGATCTGTCCCACAAATAAGTTTTGTTTGGCCTAAACAGTACGTTATATTAATATTCTCCTTAAATTTAAGATTATTTTTAAATATGGAAATTTAGCATTGGAAATTCAGGCTTCTCTCAGAAAACCAGAGTCACAGAGACTGCTGAACCCACATCTCTATAAGGCAGCCACTGGCTCAAGCTAGGGGCTCATCCCCTTTAGAGGGGTTAGGTCACAGGTTGTCTGCCTCCCTCTCTCCCTCAGCCCCTAGAGGCTTTGGAGTTTGCAACCTGTGCTTTAAGACTTCTGTATGTTGTGTTGGCTGTGGCTCTTTCACACTCCATGCATGGGATTGAAAAGTTCTAGCTACTTTAGTCTGACTTTGTTTGGTGACCGCACATTGCCTCTCCCACAAAAAGGACCAGTTTCCCTGCAAGACTTATTTCTACCCTTTTATGTCTTGCCTTGGAGTAGAGTCAGACAAAAGTGCCCAGCTTTTCAGATCCAAATACCCTGTGGTTTTGTACAAGGATGAGTCCCTGCCATTTCTTGGTTCATCCCTGATGTTACCTAATACTCTGCTGACCTTTCTGGCTACCATCATGCAATGGCCCAGGGTCTTTCAGAACAACCAGTGTGCGCAAAAGAACTGGTGATGGAAGCATTGCTCCTTCTCTTCCCCTCAATCCTTCTAATGTTGACAGTAGTAGCTCAAAGACATAACCCCCAGGGACCTGGTTGTCTTACTTTATCTAGATATCTTTACGATACCAGGCCTGGGTGTCAAGACTCCCAAACACACTGGGTTTCTTTTTTATTGCAATCCACTGAAATGGCTCTTTATTGCTACCTGCAAACACACAGATGATTGAGATGACGCAGCTCCAGTTAAAATCCTCATAAATTACAAGTGAGGTTAAGCCAGGTCCTGCAGGTAAGTGACAGATATGGATACAAGTTAGGTGTTTGGGGATGCTTCTGGGTCCTAGTGTATCATTTATAAAGAGTTGAGTTTTCCAAACTTAAGCGCCTAAGGAAGGTCATCGAGAGTGCTTGTTAAAAATATGTATTCCCAGGGCCCTCCTTCAGAGAGTCAGACACAGAAAATGGGGCAGGGAGCCTGGAAGCTTCTGCTGTGATAAACTTGCCCCAGCGACTCTGATCATCAGGTAAGGCTGGAAAACATCAGTACCAGACTGCGGATCCCAGATGTGGCTGAGTCTGGGACACACTTGGATGCCTGTGAAGCGTCTGGCTCATCAGGCACATCTGGAAGCCATCTTTCCAGCTGTGCTTCACAGAATTGAACGTGCACAGGAATCACTTCAGGATCTGGGGAAAATGCAGATTCTGATTCTGCAGGTCTGGAGCGGGGCCCGAGATTCTGCATTTTTAACAAGCTCCCAGGTGACACTGTTGTTGAGAGTCAGCAGGACCAACGACCTAATTTGTGAGGCTCAGCATAAAATGAAAATGCTGGGTCCCTTGTTCAGAAAGCAATTTTAAAAAATGTTTCTTCTGTCATTTCTCTCTCTATCATGGTGTTTTTAAATTTGCTTTTAATGTTGTGCTCCCTTGAGCACAAGGATGCTCCTGAGGTGAGTTCAATGGGATGAGGCCCAACCAGAACGTAGGGCAGCAGCCATCACTGGGCAGTGCCGGGAAGTCAGGTGCTGAGAACCTGTCCAGGGAGGTGGACAGGCAGCAGAAGGCAAGATCTAATATGAGCTGAGGCTCCAAGTCCCCACACAAGTAATGTCCCATTGGACTTCACTTACAAAATATAAATTTAAAAATAAAATTAAGAATCTCAAGGTGGCAACTACAGACCATTAAACTCCAAGCTTGAAGCCCCATTCTAAGTGCAGGACCCTATGACTCTGCTCTGGTTGCATGCCCATGAAGCAGACCATACTTTGAATGGCAAGGATTCGGGGGATCAAATAACCATTCATTGAAAAGTAGTGACCTCAAACCATCAGCATCCATAAAGATAGAGTGTTCTTTTCTTTGATTAGGGACACTGAGAAATTTTTAAAGTACTACCTCCTATAAATGAGTTTATAAATGTATGCAAAAGAAATTTAAAGGCTAGAATGATTTTCATATAGGAATAGCACTATATGCACGAGACTAAAGGAGATGGTGTAGAATAGTGGCTAAACGTACTGGCTCTGGAGCCAGATGGGCTGGGTTCAAGTCCTATTCAAGTCTTAGGCAAATTACTTAATTTCTTTGTCCCTCAACTTCCTCACCTATAGAGGCCAATAATTAAGCTATTGACATACCTACCACCTAAAACCTTTGTTAGGGTTAGTAAATCAACACCCATAAGCATTGGAGAACAGAGACTACATAGGAGCTTTTTAAGACAGAGATGGTAGAGCAACACTGGCTGACCATGGCCTTCCAGCCCACCACCTATTTTGTAAGTAAAGTTTTATGGGAATACCACCATGCCCATTTGCCACTTGCTATGCTTTGGATGTGGTCTGTCCCTGCCAAAACTTGTGTTGGAACGTGATCCCCAATGTAGTAATGCTGGGAGAAGAGATCTAGTGAGAGGTGTTTGGGTCATGGGGGTGGATCCCTCACAAATAGATCCCTCTCTGGCCCTTTACAGGAAAATTCTACTGACCCCTTTGGTAGAGTATGGAATAGTAAATTTCAAAATCAGGTTTTCAGGAGTGCAGGGTTTCACATAGGTGATTCAACCTTCAATTTGTTTAAACTAGGTCTAAGTCCTCTTAAAATTGTAAAGAGCAAACATGCACTCTCAAATGTGTTACAGATCATCCTGTAACACCACTGAAGCTACCATCACTCTAATTTGAACAGCCAGATTAACTGGATTTTGTGCAGACCTTGGAATGAATCTTCCAACTAATTTTAGGAACATATTTGAAGTATTAATACATATAAAAGCATGGTGGTTTGTGAAGACTGTAACTCTGCCCTGGTCTTTCTCAAGAGTTCTGGGCTGTCCTTATACACTCCCGTAAATTCACATGAGCAAATGCACAGGTAGCACATACAGGACATCAGCAATTAAATGCCAGGTGAAGGACAGGTGCATCGTCTCAGAGTGGGTATAAGGGAATAGGTAACAAGACGTATACAGGGAATGTTGCTTCCCAGTTGTGTTATAGCTAATGTGCTTGTTTTTGTCCCTTTTCTGTTGCTATAACAGAATACTGCAAACTGTGTCATTTATAAAGAAAAGAGGTTTATTGAGTTCATGCTTCTGGAGGCTGGAAAGTTGGCCCTGGCATCTGGCAAGGGTCTTCTTGTTGTGTCATGACATGGCACAGGGCATCACACAGCAAGGGGGCAAGAGCATGTCAGCTCAGGTCTCTCTCCCTCTTCTTATAAAGCCACCAGTCCCATCAAGGGAGCCCCACCCTCACCACCGTATCTAATCCTAATTACCTCCTGAAGGCCCCACGTCTGAATACTGTTAACGTATGAATTTGGGGATCAGGTGTCCAACACAAGGACTTTTGAGGTACAAATTCAAACCATAGCAGTGCTCATCTGACCACCAACAACTCAATAAGAGAAATATTATTATAATCCCCATTTTACACATGAGAAAATCCAGGATCAGAAAGGTTGATGTGACCTGTCCAATGTCTCATAGCTGGTAAGTGGTAAAGTTAGGATTTGAACAGGCAGTCTGGTGCCAGAGCCAACCCTCTAACCCAGCGGCTGCCAAATATTTTCCATAGAGAGCTACCAGGTAGTAAATACTTTTAGCTTTGCAGGCCATATAGTCTCTCACAACTGATTATTAATAAATCTGATGTTGTAAGGAAAAGCCGTCATAGGTGATATATAAATTAAAAGGCAAAGATGCTTTCTAATAAAATTTTGGCAAAGACAGGTGGTTGGCTGCATTCGGCCCCCCAGCTGTGGTTTGCCTACTCCTACTCTATCCACTGAGGCAAACTTCTAATAATGAACATCAGGTGACTAAAATACGTCTGACCACACAATAGGAGTGAAATAAATCATCATTAATATTATTGGCTACCCTTATGAAAACAAGAACCATTGTGCGCCTTTGATTACTCTGAACAGTAAACTCTAGCTGTCATTTTCTCTTTTTCTCCAGAGCTACACTCATTTCTGGGCTGAAAGACTTCTTTATGTAATTTTATCCCACTGCCATCCAACACGGAGATGCTACAGCACAATCCTCCTCTCCGATGGGATTTAGTCAATCACATCTACAATACAGCTTGACCTCTGCTTTCAACCGGGGCAGGCGTGGACGTCTGGGATGGCTCCTGGGTCACAGCACAGCAAGCCGCTGCCACGCTCCAGGCAGTAATCAGCTCGTGGATCTCAGCCTGACTCCTGGGGCTGAGATGCCAAAATGCGCCCCAAACTACCTGTCAGCAATTAGGATCCCGGGAAACAGGGACCAGGCTTGCCTGATGGGGGAACATTTTAAGCGTCAGAAAGGCTGACGATCCTCGCACTAGGGTGGGCCTGGCGTGGGGGCGGCAAAGGACACCTCAGCGGACCCTGGCAGACTACAGAGCCCGACCGCTGCGTCACGATGACCCGAGGCGTCCTTCGACGTGAGAGGGGAAGTCGGACCACGCCCGGAGCCGACAGAAATTGAGAAAAACTCGGTTTTAGATTGAAAAACAGTGATCGTGCTCGACAGGATCCGTTCTGCTCAATTTTACCGCCCCCCACCCCCGCACATTCTGGAAGCAAACACCAGCCAGCAGCGTCTTCTCCTTCCCCCAGAGTTCAAGGGGTGAGATGTGAACACGGGCAGTAAAAGGCCCCGAATGTCTGCGGCTTGTAGGGGTCGTAATTCTCTCTCACAAAGTTACCTTTCCTGTTTCTATGAATTACTCTTACATTCTTGTAAGAGATATGGTTTGAGGTATTTATGGTGCATTCAATTCTGCTATCATTGATTTATTGAACGAAACCAGCTCGGGGATATGATGGAAAGGCCCTAATTCCAAAAACTCTTCCATCTCGGCACGGAGAGCATTTTCTGCCCTGCTGGCCTCCCGCAGATGACCAGCCGAGATAAACAGAGGGCACTCCACTCTCCGCCGCAATGCGCGTGGTGATGTGAAGGAATCAATCAGACAAAAGCAGATTATTACAGTGTCTGCGAGAGATCAAACAGTGCTGGCATCCGCACCCACACACGCCTGATTTACAGGCGAGCTGATAAAGTGCCGCAGCTCACTGTCAGGAGAACATGACAACTCCTTGAGCTCTGTGGATAAATTATTGCTGAAGCCCATGATAACATTTCTCTACCTAGCAACCAAACATAACAGGATGTGGCTTTTAGTACAAGGAGCCAAATGATACAAAAACGAGACGCCCAGGAGCTCTCCGAGCTCTGAAAGCACATTCTAAGATGGAATCGTGAAATCACAGCCTCATGAAAACACACATGAAATCTATGAGTAATTTTTAATAAGTCCACAGAGGGTCCCCAGGCCTTCCCTATCCATGTAAGTGCACAGAGGAACATGTTCTCTCTGATGATCAATGTTGCTGTACCCAAAAGTTACCTTCCACTGAGCTCTGTGCCAGGAACTGTGCTAACTGCTTTACATGCAACTGAGTGGTGGTGACCCCAAAGCGTGGAACCTGCCCTGCATACCTGGTGACAAATGCAGTCAACCTACAGTCAACGCACCATAGAATTAAACAACATTGAATCCCACAGTGAGAAAAATTACCCCTTTTCTGGTTCTTTATTGATTTTTCCAACAACATCAAGGACAAGGCCACTGTGTAGTACAAGTACGTCTCAAACACCTCTCTAAAAATCTCTTTTTAAAACAAAAAAAGAGCTTATATATCTAGCTAGAATTTGTGAAACCAATGTTTTGTTTTATTTTGTTTTTTTGCTTTCACTGTTTTCATTTTTCAAGTCATCATCTTTTTCAAGTGACACTGTTTTTAAATTAATGGAGGTGATATCAAATGTCTTTTCAAAATAAATTTGAATCATGAGCCCCATGAGGGCAGGAAGTTTTGTCCTATTTGTTTGCTGCTGCATCCTCAAAACCTCAACAGTGCCTAGACGATAAGACAGTCAATAAGTATTTGCTTAATGAAATTAATTAGATGAAAATATTAAGTGATAGTGTAAGTGGTACTAATATGGCAAAATTTGTGACAAGTGTACAAGATCAATAGAGATATAACAAAACATGTGAAAGTGTTACTTGAACAACCAATGTTGAATGACATAGCCTCATCTCCTTTGATATTCCCTGTAATCCTGTGAGATAGGAACTATTCTTTACATTTTGTATAAGGAAAATGATACCTCAAAGACATTAGGTAACTGATTCAAAATCATAAGCCTCTATGTAGCAGAACCTGAATTCAACCTGAGCTCTTCTCGGTCTCAGAGGTGAGCTCTGAGCTGCTCTATTCAACTGCTTCCTTCTCACTTAAAGAACTACATTGTAGCACAACTGCTATTATCCCCTTTTTACATGAATGAAAACCAACTTCAGTGAACCTGCCCAAGGTCATGCACTGATGATATAGCTGGGCTGGCATTCCACCTAGGTCTGTTTGGCTGACCACTCTCCGCCATGCCACTCAGTCTTCCAAAGAAACTTGCTTCAAATGACCATGAAAACTGCTAGAAACGTGATTTTTAACTAGTAGCTAATTAAAAATTTAGCTTGCACCTGCCCTGGGTGTTTTAAATGTATTCCAGGGAACAGAACCATCATTTGGTCAGTAAAACAGAAAATGAGCTCTGCACCAAAATGCACTTGGGACACTGCTTACAATTGCCAAGGACAGTGGCCATAGGTGAAAACAATAGTCTCAATCATGCTTGTTTTAGAAACATACAAATAGCCACTGGTACAAAAAGAGAAACTGAGTCCTTTCTTTACCTTTTTCCTACAGGTATCAAGATAAGCAATTGTTACTGGTAATAGAAAGGAATCATGCCACACCTGCTTGGAAGGGGTAAATGAACAAACGAGCTAAGAATCTTATTAAAGGATAATCTTTAAAAAAGTATGACTCTAATACAAATATAGAATGAATATATGTCAAAATTTTTATTTACTTTATTACTTAATGAAGAAACCAATATGATGCAAAGGTTGGTTCAAAAGAGAAATGGAAGAACGCACATTTATGTCATAAGTTGGCTTAAAGGATGCTGAAATGAATCTGCTAAGATATTCAAAACTGGACAACATCCTATAGAATCAATAAACTATAACAATCCAGACAAAAATGTACAAGTTAACATATAACTTAAAGTATCTGGTTCTGACCAAAAATCAAATTGCAAACTAAACACAGGTGCATTCTCCTAGATAATTAATCCTTAGTGAATTTGTTTAACACTCACACTGAAAGTACATGGAGTCATCCTCAGCTTTATTTGCAAGTTTGGGATAAATTTTCTGAATAATTTCATCAAGTTTGCAATATTATATCTGATGCTTTGATGTACATAAGAATGCAGGTATCTCGCTACAATTCTAATGCAATGAGGCCCCAGAATGTGTACATTAGGAAACTCCCAAAATGATTCTAGTACTGATAGTCTACAATCATATTAAGAAATGACCAGGTTAAGTAATTTAATTCATAACTTTTGGGATGTATTTTAGTTAAAGATGCTTTCACTTGTAAGAAATGAAAACTTAGACTTAAGCTGGCTTCAAGAATGAAGAGACTTTAACAACATAAAGATGAGAAGTAATGTGAGCTCTGGGATAGGTAGATTCAGTAGCTCAAGAGTGTCTACATTAGCAAGGTAGGATCTTCCCTCTCTCTGCATCCCCATGGGGTTATTGGCAAGATGACTGTAGCAACTGCGTGTGTTGCTTCCCAATCCAACACATAGCGGAAAACGAGAGGCTTCCTCTTCCTGTGGGGTCTCTCTTCTCATAGGATTGGAGAACAGATTCCCAGAAAACCCTGCCACCCCAGCAGATTTTCTGCACAACCCATTGGTCAGAATTATACCAAGTGGTCTTTCCTGAGCCAATCACTGGCAAGGGGGGGTCTGAATGTGAATACCTTACACCAATCAGGCGCACTGAAGAACTGGGGAGGAAGGGAGGAGTTAGCTTCCCTTGAGGCCACTAATTGAATGTGGAAGGCATCAATATCTGAACAAAATTAGCATTCTGTTAGAAGGGAAGTAGAGGTGGAGGTAAGGAGGAAATTAGACCAGCACCTGACAGGTTCCAACATTAGTGCATTAAAAAAGAGTTACAAGCACCATCTTAAAATTAGGTTGCACCAAAGATGTGTGGTAAATTACCTTGATGCAATGGAAAGCTCCAAGAACAATGCTAGGCAGGCTAACTCAGAGGTCACAGAGCAGAAATGTTCACAGACCAAAATAAGATGCTTGAATCGCAGTTTAGTAAATCAATTTAAAACATCTATGAAGAAACAAGGAGAAAACAACAAAAATAACCCAATTTAAAAATGGGAAAATCACATTATTTAGACAACTCTCCAAAGATATACAAATGGCCTATAAGCACAGGAAAACATGCTCAACATTGCCAATCATGAGAGAAATGCAAATCAAAATCACAGTGAGATAGCATCTCACTATGCCAGTTAGGATGGCCACTACCAAAAGAACAGAAAAGAGCAAGTGTTTGGCAAGGCTGCAGAGAAATTAGAACCCTTGTACACTGTTAGTGGGAATATAAAATAGTGTAGTCATGATAGAAAACATTATGGAGGTTTCTCAAAAAATTAAAAATAGAATTACCGTATGATCTAACCATCCCACTACTAGAGATATAGTCAAAAGAATCCAAACAGGATCTTGAAGATATATTTGCACACCCTTGTTCACTGCAGCATAATTCACAATAGCCAAGAGGTAAAAGCAACTCAAATATCCATCAACAGATGAATAGATAAAGGAAATGTGGAATATACATACAATGGAATATTATACAACCTTAAAAAAGAAGGGGAATCCTGTCACATGATACAATATGGGTGAACCTTGAGGACATTATGCTAAGTGAAATAAGCCAATCAATAAAGTAAAACTATTTGATGAGCCCACTCATACAAAGTATCTAAAGTAGTCAAACCATATAAACAGTAGAAAGGTGGTTGCCGGTGGCTAAAGGCAGAAGGGCAAATGAGTGTTTAACTTGTATAGAGTTTCAGTTTTACAAGATGAAAAGTCTGAAAGATCTGTTGTTGCACAACAATGTGAATATACTTAACACTACCAAATTATGATAAAATTACATAATGTCTGAGCTCTGCTGCAAAATAAGCCAATGTTTTGCAATTCAGATCAACAAATAGTTCTTGAGCTTATGCTAAGTAGTGTTTTGCAAACCAAGAATCATGACTCATTGGTAGGTAAATTGATTTGGTGGACTGTGACCAGAACATTTTCAATGACAAAAAAGAATAGAACAGAATAGAAAATGTCAAAGTGCATGGCATTCTATTTAGGTAAATTTTGTTCCATGAAACTTTTGTTTCAATTTTGTGTGTGTGTGTGTGTGTACATATGTGTATGTATGTGATATGGACATATACAATAGATCATGTTGTACAATGTATTTCTTACTGTGGGTTGCAGTTAATGAAGACTGAAGATCGCAGTAGAAAGCAAAGTTCTAATCACTGGTAGGCACAGCAGATACAAGAATAAGACATGGTCCATGCTTTCCAGAAGAGACAGACATGAAAAGATGCACAGAGTGGTTACTAAGAGCTCAGCTTACAGGGGGATGCAAGAACTGTGGGAAGACAACGGAGGTGTTGACTAACTCCAGCATGGGCTTCACTGAACAGGTGATACGTGAAATGAGTGTTGAAAGATAAAAAAGATGGAAAAGGGTGAAAAAGCTGTCTCTCAGGGAGGGAACAAAGTGGCACGAGGTATAAACACACACATGGTATGTTTGGGCAAAAGAAAGCAATTTGGTGAGGCTGGAGCCCATCAGCTAGGGGTCCATCAGCTGAATGCACATGGCAATCAAAGACATGGAGAAGTTGATGACTCTGAGGCCAATGCACTTGTTTTGGGAGGCTACAAACATGGCATTTCCCTCTTGATGATCTCCACAGTTGATAATCTCTAGACCATTTTATTTGCCTAACCCAGAATTGCATAATCTAGAATTCTACATCAAGACTTTCCGCTTCTAATCCTCTGATCCAGTAATTTCACTTCTAGAACACAGACAAGGAAATAGTACTGGATGGGCACAACTTCACTACAAATATATCCATTTATGGCATTACACAAACTGGCAAAATACGGGAAAGAACCAAATGTGTAACGATCGAGGTTGAGTAAACACAATTATGGCCCATCTGTAGATATATACATTCAATTTTGAAATTGTATGGAAAACAATATTTTAACCTGGAAAAATGTTCACATTATATTGTTAAGTTATAGATGCAGTATGCTAAATAAGATGTACAGACTATTCCTATTTTATGGAAGAAAATGAAAGTGGTGTTGAAAAGGATATACTCTTTTCTACTTGCAGTCTAAAAATCAATTTTTTCTGTATGGTGGAATTAGAGGTAATTTTTGCTTTTGTCCTTGTTCTTTTTCTATCAATTCCAAATTTTATTCCACATGCAAAAAGACTTAAAATATTTTTAAAACAGCAAAACCATTACAGAATAGGAAATAACCTAAAAATATATTCTCAATTTATTAATCATAAAAGGCAAGTTAAAAATAGTATATTTATTATTTTTTTCAAGAGATAGAGATTAGGCTGATTATTTTTTTCTTCTTTTTGCTGATCTAAATTTTGTATATTTTCACTGAGAACATATTCTTTTATTATTTTATTTAATTTAATTTATTTTATTTTATTTATTTAATTTTAACCAATAATCTTTGTCTCCTAAGAGCTTTTGGGAAATGAAATGTTATGGTCTATACCCAAAAACAATCACTGCATCTAGACCAGCTTATGTGGATATTGTATTATAAATTTAAACACATTAGGAGGATAATTTGATTTAAGACTTTCAAAAACACTAATTTTAAGAAAATAAAGCTATCACTGAATTTAAAATAAAGCAAGAAGACTTCTTCAGAGTCAATTATTAAATCTTCAATCTAATGATCATGATTTTGCTCATTTTGTTTTTGAAATCCATCACTCAAATTTTGTTCATTGCATAAAAAGAGAAAAATATGCAAATAGTGGAAGGATCAAATTATTTTAAATAGAATATGACTTTCTTTTAAGACTGGGTCCAATGATAGAATTTTAGAAGATTAAATTTCAGAAATGTAACCCTCAGAAAACACAAAGTATACACATTACTTTTTCCACCAGTGACCAATCTGGTGCTTAATTTTTCAGTACTACAGTATTTTTCAGCACTAATTTTGGGAGTTACATAACATGTCCTCCTTAGTCCTTCTACAACATCTTCACCTGTTTCCTTTCCCATGGCTTCTTGTTTTTGTTTTTTATTTCTTCAAAGACACACAAGTGTCTCCTAGAACAGAGCTTCTCAAACTTGCCTGGACTTAAAAATCACTGTTAAAATTGATGATGCCCAGGCTGCGGTCTATACCAATTAAAGCACCATCTCTCTGGGGGTAGGATCCAGGCACCAGTGTTATGAAAACCCCTTGGGCTATTCCAACGTGCAACCAGGTTTGACAATCACTGTCTTCGTTGACCCTGTTTCTTCCTTTGGTTTCCATCTCATTTCTCTGCCTTCTTCCAACTCCAAATTTTGACTGCCAGCTTGCATGTCCTCACCACTCATTCCCATGCTTGTGATGGGCTGCTTGCATCATAGGTATGTGGAGTTATATTGTATCACTTGAGCAGTATATCACTTAAGGACTTCTTTGGTTGCAGGTAAAAGAAATTCAACCCAACAATATGATAGGAATTCATTGGTTCATATTACTGCAAAGTCCAGAGGTAAGAATAACTTCAGGCAAGGCTCGACCAAGACATAAATGATGGTACCAGGTGCTGACACCTCTCTCCATCTGGATTCTGCCTTCCGCCACGAGGCTCCACTCTTAGGTAAGATCTTCCCTGGTGACTGCAATGTGACCACCGCAGCTCATGTCCTTGCAGGTGGATATCTGATGGAAGAATAAAGTCCCTTTCTTAGAAGTCTCTGTGCAGGCTTTATCATACCATAACTCATTGTCCCTGATCAGGACCAGGTGCCTGTGTTTACGCCAATTATTGTGGCCCTAGGAATGTCATGCTCTGAGAAGCATGTGAACTGAAAGTGGCTCCCCAAAGAAAAATCAAAGTATATACTGTTTCAATAGAAAAGGGAGACAGTGAGTGGGCGCTGGTTTGCAAATATGACAACTGCCTGTTACATGCAGGTGGACATGCTGCTAGGGTATGTTTCTGAAGAGAACTAAAACAGTAGGGTTGCTCCAGAAAAACAAGCGTGAAGATTTTTAGAGGAAAGACTTCAATGGAAGACAAAAAGTGTTTAATAGAGGAAGACCACTTTGAGAAACAGCGAAGAATCAGACTAGATAAAAATTAGTTTAAAAGCTTATTGCAAATAGCAACTAAAATATTGTTCCTAATTTATAATGAAGAAGTATTCTTAGGGTATTTAAACACTAGCCCATAAAGTATTTATCAGCTTAGAATGAGCTGCAAAAAGAAAGGCCAAAACATGAGAAAGGCCACAACAAACCTGGCAATATGCATGGTGAGTGATATTATTCTTGCTTAGGGGACTTAGAAATTATTTTTGTTTTGTTTTGTTTTTTCTGTTGTGGCTGTATTTGATAGTATGTGGATTATCTAGTACTATTTTAAAGTTAATTAACTTCTCCAGTTCTATCACGAAGGTAAATATTTATGTAAAAATCTCTGTGAGTGTGGAATGGTAAAGCCCTGAAATTTTTCATTTTCTATAATCAATTTAGCAATGCTTGTTTTCTGGGGATAAAAAGAAGGTGGTGGGTGCTCAAAGGGTGGCAGGTGTCTATACAGCACTAAAGCACTTCTTTAAAAAAGCTCCTAAGCCCTCTGACCATGTCTGAAACTTGCAAGTCACAACCAACCCCATGGTCTTGTCACTTTCATTAACGTAATTTACATCTCTAGCCCTTATGTCTTCCCTCAAATTAATGTCAATAAAGATGAGATTCCTCTGTATGGCAGGAACCATGACATCCACTGGAGACGTTTAAAGAGCTCATGTTCTAACAGGGAGACAAACGGAATATCCCAGTACATATGGGAGATAAGCACACACCGCTGTAGGTTCATTCATTCATGCCACAGATATTTAATGTGCATCCGTCAGAAACCAGGCACTATGCCAAGGGACTAAGGATACAACAGCAAATAAGACACAGAAGTCCCTGTCCCCATGGAGGCTACTGAAGGGAAGCAGGAAAATTCTGGAACACTAAACAAATAAATAAGATAATTTTGGATAGTATTAACAATAAATGCCATGAAAGAAATAAGCCAATTGGTATAGCAACTGAGGGAACAGGACACTTCTTTACACACAATGGTCAGGGGACGTGTAACAGTCAGAACTGCCAGGTTATCCTGTGGTAACAAACAGCCCCCTCATATAACAGGCTTGAGATAGCAAGGGTGATTTTCTCCTTTCTGCTGTGGCCAACACAGGCTGTTAGGGAAACTCTGCTCACTTGTAGTCACTCAAGACTATAGTAGTTTTGTACTCTGCAAATTGATTTACCCAAAACTACATTTCTCAGAGTCTCTTTCTTGTATGGTTGTGGATCACTGTTGGCCACGGGGGAAAATGAGTGAAGACCCCACTAGATCTCCTCCTTCCGCGTCTTCGGAGCCCCGAGCCAGAGGCACGTGCAGCTCCGCAGATCACGTGCATCACTGAGACTGGTGAGAGATGGACGTGGGTTCCGGGCTGTTCTCAGAGCTTCCAGTTTGTCTCTGCTCCTCCCCATTTCACATCCAGCTTTTCGTCCTGCACTTACAATGAGGCCCAGACCCATCCACAAGGGTGACTATCTTCCATAGATACTGTGACCAACCCCCACAACTGAGTGCATTCTCATCCCGGCAACAAATCCCTTACTCGACGTGAATCATGCGGTTCTACCTCCCTGATCCAACTCTAACTGACGCAGGGACCCAGGCTGATACAGTAGCCATTACCTTGCACCTGGGCAGCTGTCCTGAGGTAGAAGAACAGACGCTCTGGAGGGTCTCGCGCCAGCACTGAAATGCTCCAACCTGAAGCTGACGTATGTCACTGCCACTGACATCTCATTGGCCAGACCAGACAGCTGGTCCACCCAGCCCCAAGGGAGCCAGTGCGTTCTATCCCACCCCACTCCCGCAAGATGGAGAGACAGAAGTATTTGGCAATCAAGACTAATAACCTCCTCAAAAAGCCTCCCCAAGAAGAGGATATTTGACTTGAAGGATGAGCAGGGACTAGGCATGCAAGGGGCTCACGGGAAGGCATTCCAGGCAGAGGGAAGATCAAATGCAAAGGCCTTGGCACAGGGATGGACTTGGCCTCTTCCAGGAGCAGAAAGAAAGCCAGAGAGGCCAGAACACAGTGGAAGAAGCGGATGGTGATTCAGGACCTTTAAGGTGACACTGGAAGATGCCGGAGGAACTCAACGCAAGGAAGTCATATAACGTGATGTAAGATTGGAAAAGATCATGCTAGCCATAGAGCACAGACAAGAAAGGAGGGCGCACAAACATCAACGCTGAAGACTAGTTTGAAAGCTGTCACTGAGTTGCTGCTGAGAAGCGACGGTGGCCTGGAGACGCGCCGCAGCTGCAGAGACGGATTCAGAGTATGTTTCACTCCTCTGGAAAATCCAATGGCTGTGACTCATCGTCCCCTTCCCAGGTCCCCTCCCAAATTCCTGCGTCCATTAATGACACATCCCTTGGCCACATCACAGGTCAGGGCATCCAGGTCACCTCTGACTCCTCAGTTTTGGTGGCTGACACCATGGCCTCTCCACACGGATACCCTGGGGCTGCCTTTAGCCTTTCTGTGCTGTCCTCTCCCGGCTCACGGTTCTCTGGCTCCCACGCTGACACCTGCGACTCTCTTTGGAAGACTCTCTCTGATTGCAGAAAGCTGGAAGCACTGGGCTTTTATACCCCATGCAGCAGCCCTTAGCCAATGACCAGCTGGGACAGGAGTTGGAAAACCCAGCTCCCTCGGCTCAAGCAGGGATCAGCGTGGTGGTATCACTTCCGTTCCTGAGTTTCCTGGCAGGATCAGGCTTAAGCTACTCTCTGGGGACTCTGCCTGAAATCACACCCTTGCTTGGCATCTTCCCCCTCCCTGTCTCCTTCCCTCACTCTTCTACTGGTTTCTCCAGGAACATGTCCCCGGTAAATCACCTGGATGTGAACCCTTGTCTCAGAGTTCTGCTTGGGCAGAACTGAGATGAGTAAACGTCCAGTATATAGTCACAACATTCTTAACTCTGTTTCCTAATTCCAACGCCCCAGGTTACATGCATATATATATATCACTTTATACTTTGCTGCAACAGAATTCTAACTTGGTTTACTTTTATTTAATTCATTTATTCAGCAAATAGTATTGTGTATTGTGTGTCTACTACCAGGCTCTCTACTTAAATTCATCTTCCATTAATTTGTCCTGAAACACCATTTTCATGAGGTCACTTTGTTGATCAAAACCTTTCTGTGGCTTCTAGTCACCTAAAGAGGTTTTTCTTTAGGTTTGAGTAGTTTTCCTTAAATGGGGGTGGGGAGAATATATATATATTTTTTTTTTTCAATTTTTTTCTTAAGGACCCTCAATGTAATTTTAAAAATTCATTGTAATTTAATTTCAATATGTATAAACATAAGACTAGTTATAAACCCCTTATACTGACAGCTTTGATATAACAATAAATCCAGAATAAATTTTCAAATTATATTCAAACACAACTACAAAACCAATAAAATTTAAATTCCCAACATTAATTTAATGTGACAGATGATGTTATTTTGTTGGAACAAAATCGCTGATATTTAGCTTAATAGAGGAAGGATATAGTCTCAGGTTTGTTTGTATATTTAATCTATTTCTGTATTTCAATTTCAATAATCCTAATGCAAGAAATAACCATTCTCATAAGCATGCTGTATAAAATTGTTTTAATAAGTACAATTTTTTATTTTCTAATTCGGGATAATCAGAACCAAAAGTCCGCCTAAGAATAATCCTTGCATGCAAGTTGCACTGAGGCATCCATTGATAACTCTGCAGAACTGTTTTGTTTATTTAAAGATAAGGCTGGCATCGTGTTATGCAAATCTTTATCAAATGAATATTTGGAATCAGGAACTGTTTTCGGTTAGATTCCCTCAACAGCAAACCTTTGATTAATATTTAGATATAGGGGTTTAATTGGGACCCAATCTTAGTAAGCACTGCTAAGCAATGTGGGGAAGTGACAGAAAGGAGAGAAACCAATACAGCCTGCACTGATACACAAGTTACTGCTGCAGGCAACTGGGACTCAGTCCCCCCGGAAACTCTGGGGACGCAATGTGAGTACACCTCAGAACTGATCCACCTGAGAGGCAAAGGAGCTGGAGTATTCATCCTCCGATGCCCATTTGTCATTGGTGGATGGACGCTCCCAAAATTAACACATCTAGCCTGCCCCAAACACATGCCTGCCAAGAGAAAGCCCCTAGGCAAAGAATCAGAGGTGCTTGTAGATGGAGGCCTAGGCATACATCAGAATAGCTAGTGCTGGTGCCAATAGGATATGGGTAGGACACAAACAGCACCTGTCCTAGAAGCAGATTATTTCTTCACTGGGTATTAACAGCTACTCTTCCAATATAGCAGGTTTTAAATTACAGGATCTGCTCACATGTGTAGGGCATCCACTGATAGAGAGGGGGTCTGGTATGCCCAGCCTGCTGGATGCTGTGAGTAGATTCAATTTGCACAACTTTTCTCTGTGCAAACAGCTGTGGGACCTTTATACATTCAGCTGCTGTGATATCATGGAGCCTTCCCTTGATGAGATCATCATAAGATTATACACAGTTACAGAGTTTATTTCCATAATGCGCTCATAATGTTTTCTAATTATTGTCAACATTTTTAAAAAATAAAAATAAAGTCTCATAGAGAACTTTCCAACCCCTGACAATAAATGCTAGCATCCCCAAGGTGTTGGGCGTGGAAGGGATGTCCACTCACCTCAGTAAGAGAGAAACTGACCTTCCAAAGGAAGATCTAAAGAGCTTGACATTCAAAGTCCTCTGAATCTACCCTCAAGTTTCCTTCATAAACTTATTACAGTGAAACTGATCCACTAACAATGCAATGATCACATCTCTTCCTTACCAGGGGCAAGAGTCACACCTTTATAACTGTCTCAAATTCATTTTTACCTATTTAAGTTCTACAGAGAGGCCAGGCTTTCCTGGGTTACCCTAGTTGACGACAAACTCAGTTTCTAACGCTTGCATACCAATGAATCACGTGAGGCATTATCATATCTTTGGTGTTCTACTGTTATTTCTCATTTCACGTGTTTATACGCATATCCCCAACTAGGCCATGACATCTACAATGAGACTGAGCAAACATGGCTTGGTGAAAGAATGTGATCTTGCAATCATACCATCCTGGTCGTGTACAGGAACTCAGTCACGTACTAGTTGGGACCTTGAGCTTTTGCCATCATTAAAGACAGACACTAGCACGTTTTTCACAGTGTTGTTGTGTGGATAAATATCTGAAAGCATGTTGCCAAGTGACTACAATAGAGCAGGTGTCCAATAAATAGAAGTTTCCTTTCTTGCTTTGCAAACATTTATTTTTATTGGATGGTTTTCTTCCAACAGCATTGAAAAATTCCCAGTCACATCCTGAAGGTCTGGCCTTTGCGAGGAGGTAAGAGATCTTTAGTTCCGCTGTGACATGCTAATAATCTAAACCGCCTGAAAACACATTTTTATAAGATACTATTCTGGGGAGGGAACATCTGCATCTCTCTCATCTTTCTCTTAAAAATTATCCAGTTCTGTGCCCATAGAAAGATAAAGAAATGATAAGGAGATTCTCATGGCCATGGTTGCATTCTGTTAATAAGAAATTTCTTTATTTAGCTAAAAGAAATGTTCAGCTAAGAAATTTTTTTGCCAGTGTGAACTCTATCCCAGATGCATGTTATTGATTCACATGTACAGAACGGTCATGTAGCCAGGGATTGTGCAAACTGTAAGTTTTTCCTCTTCATGAGAAAGTAGGATTAAGAAACTTGGTTTTGTGACCCTGACAACCAATAGCAATTACTAAGAATTATATGAAGCTCACTTGGTAATGATTCATGATCTGTTTTGTTTTGTTTTTTGCCTAAGACAGACTTGAATTTTGACACATATAGATAGATTCATCTTGGCCTGATTTCTACAAGGCTGACACCCAGGGTCGTACCTGTAGTTTCTCAGACAATACACCCTCCAACCATGGAGTTTTACTGAAAGGGAACATTTAAAAGTCATCTGCATCCCATAACGGATCAGTAATGAAGCTGCAATTAATAACAGTCAACTTTGAAAAGAGAGACTCTCCTTTCACAAATGAATTTTTAAATCTACAATGCATGATACTGTCTCCTGCTTTTTTAAGATGAAAGCCAGAAGCAGCAGGAGGTATCTACAGTTCACTGAGTATTTGCATCACTTGAATTGCAGGGGGAAAAAATTCCTTTTCAATGGGATGAGTCTTTGAAGTTGGGGTTGTTAGGACTCACAGGTGAACTGTTTGTGTGATCAGCAGCAGAAGTCTACTCATAAGGTGCTAAGTACAAAGCATTACGTCAACACTGCCCCTTCATCTCAGGCCAGATGAGTTTTTGTTTTCAAATAACGGCATAGATCCTGAGGGCTGCTTCCATCCCCTCCCAATCCTCTCTCAAAACCTTACAAAGAGTTTTCAGGGGCATGTACTTTGAAAATGTGTGCCCCTATACAGTACTTCCCCTTTATCTCTAGTTTTACTTTGTGCAGTTTTGGTTATCCATGGCCAACTGTGGCCTGAAAATATTAAATGGAAAATTCCAGAAATAAATAATTTATAAGTTTTAAATTGCATGCCTCGCTGAGTAGTTTGATGAAATCTCTCACCTTCCCACTCCACCCTCCTCTGTCCCACCCCAGACGTGAATCATCCCTTGTCCAGCATACCCTATCCATTAGTCACTTAGTAGCCATCTTAGCTATCAGATCAAAAAAGCATAGTATCTACAGGTTTCAGTAGTATCCATGGTTTCAGGCATCCACTACTAGGGGAGGGTGGGGTTTAGAACGTATCCCCCCTGGATTAAGGGGCACTACTGTACTGTCAATTGTGCCAACAAAGTTTGTCTTGATGGAGTTGATTCCACCTTGTAGCAGAATTTTCTTTCTTTTATTTTTAAATACTGCCTATATATTGGTTAGAAAAGTTTTTAGCTACAAGTAACAAAAAACTCAAATAACATGTACCTCTATTTTTTTTTCAGGTAACAAGAAACCCAGAGGTAGACAATCCCAAGCTGCTTTTGCTGCATGTGCATATCAGCAAAGATCAAGGTTCTTCTACACCTTGCTTCTTCATTCTCAGAGTATATGTATTATCCTCATGGTTACAATATGGCTGCTAAAACTCCAGGTATTACGTCTGTCTTTTAGAATGAGAAAGGGGACTGAACAAGAGCCAAAAAGAATGTGCCATCCAAGTCTAAATCCTTTTTGCAAAACTTTTCTTAGAATCCCTTTTGCTTGTATCTCACTAGATATTAACAAAATTGGGTTAATTGACCATCCCCAGCTGCAACAAAGTTTTGAATGTAAGTATTTTAGTTGGGCATTTCCTCCCCAAGAAAACCAGGGTTTTATTAATGCACAAGAAGGGAATATGGGTAATGCCCCAGCAACTAGCAATGTCTATCATATTGGGGTCTAGGAATGGGAGTCATCTCTTAATAGGAAATCACTTGCATTAAAAATACAAAAACCTCTTTTTCTTGAGACATGTCTGCTTTCAGCAGGATCATAAACAGAGTTAGCCAAAGCATCAAAACAGGAATGCTAACTTGGTTGAAATCAACGAGCCATGAACAGCACTGAAGTAATGAATTTTGGATTACATTGCCTTTCATGGAGTCATATATATGTCTCTGAAAATATTTAATTTAAATTTAAATAGGTCTTTTCCATCATGAGGTGAGTTTATCTCTAAAGCCACTTGCTTTAAAAGCAAGACCTTCTGTGTTAAATCTTATCAGCCCACTGTCTTCCATTTTAAAATTAGAACTTTTTTCTTCTAAAAAGAACTTTGACCATGTGGAATCACATCCAAGAAACCAGCAAACTTCAACAATCACACCTTTTTTTTTCTGTTTCCCCTACTAGAGTATTAGATTCAATAGGGAAATATCTGTCTACTTTTTTCACTGTTGTATCCCAGGTACCCACCACAAGGTCTGAAGTGTAGAAGACAGTCAATGACATTTTGTAAATGAATTTATGTATTTAAAATAAAAATTATTATTTACCAAGAATCATTATTCTTGGAGCTCAAAATAAATTTAAAACATGAATATAAACCAGAACATCATAATCATAATCATCTTTATCTGAAAAGGCATTAGATAAAATTCAAGATTAATTTCTGATTGAACAGTAACAAAACACTCAATAAACTTGAGGTAAAAGTGAACTTCTAAAACATAATGAAGAATATCTATCTCAAATCAACCATACTTTTAAAACCCTAACAGCAGTCCTATTAAAAACAGAAGCAGAAAAATTAATAAAAAAGAAGAAAAAGAAAAAGAAAAAAAAAGCATCTCTTCTTGCCAATACTATTTTTCTGAAAAAAAGTGGCTAATAAAGTTAGATTAGAAGATAATTATAAGCATAATTATTGGAAAGTATAAGACAAAAGTATTGGCAGATTATATAACTATTCTCTGGAAAATTCAAGAGGATCAATTAAAAAACAATTAGAAATAAAAGTTTAGTGAATTGACTAGACACAGAATAAATGTTGAGAATATGCCAGTGATATTCAGAAAATATTTGTGATGTAATGTTGATGAAAATATAAGCTTTAAACACACACGATTATCTCAATATTGAAATAGAAATGGAAAGAGATTTATAGAGACAGAAGGATAGATGTAAGTAAATTATGTAACCTCACCAGTGTTAGGCAAACTATTAAGAAACCCTGGCTGCCTTTCACGGTGAGCATCCTATGGGGCGGCGCAGGTAAGAAAAGTGTTATCAAAACAATCGACACAGGGCATAGGTGTATATCTAACCGAGACCTTCAACCAGGGACCCGTGTTTGGAGCCACTTGTTTCCTCTATCCACAGTATCTTCATAAATATATAGATCTTGCCAGCTCAGTGGCTCACACCTGTAGTCCCAACCACTCGGGAGGCTAAGGCAGGAGGACTGCTTGAGCCCAGGAGTTCGTGGCTGCAGTGAGCTATGATGGTGCCATTGCACTTCAGCCTGGGCAATGGAACAGATTCTAGCTCAAAAACTGTGTGTGTGTATATATAGGCAGATGATAGATAGATATTGCTCGTTTAGCCCCATATACAGGATGCTCACCTGTTTTTTGAAGTTGTCTCTCAAAAGTACATAGCCTTTATTTTATGAGAAGTCATCCTAAATCCACCCTCCAAATTTGGTTTAAATCAATTCAGACCAAGATTTAGAAAATTAATTCTATGTTCATCGACATATCAAAGCTTGAGAGGAAATACACTAAAACACATATAATCAGATTAGGGACTTTTTTAACTTTAAGCTTTTATTATGTTTTAAAATTTTCTACAATTATGAATAAGCATTACTCCTGGAATTTTCTAAAAAAATCTTGATCCATCCCTTTCCCTCATCCTCCATCTCCTATCTCCTAGCGAGGCTTGCTAGGATATATCTCAAATTTCAAGTCTTCAAAATACGCCTCAAATCCTTCCAGCACTTGTCTCTGCAGCTGCACTTCTCTCTAAGGCACCGTCTTCTCCTTCTAGAAGCTGTAATAACCTCCTGATTCATCTCCCTGCCCCCTCTCCTACTACAATCAGTTCTTCGACCCAATGGAGATCAGAAGACGACATTCCTATTACATAACCAGAGAGAAAATAAATATTGTGAGTGAGAAAGCCAACCACAGGCAGAAGTAAGGGTCACGGACCACCAAGAGACAGACCCTGAGACACACGAGAGAAACAGGAGAGTGGGGAGGACCACTCAGCTCCGGCCCCCAACCACATTTATCCTCCTAAGAAATTCCCCCTTTCCCAGCTTAATTTGAGTAGGTCTCTGAGCCTAATAAAAACAGTCCAGAAGAAAAAGCCAATAAGCAAAGACCGGATATTGTTTAAATAGAAGAGTAATAAGTGAACACAAAGGTGTTTGTCATACAAGGTGACAGTTTATAAGGCATAATGAGGCAGCATTTAAGACTATGTGAAACTATAAATTATCTAACAAATGGGTCCGGGCAAACTGGGCAGAGGAAGCAATTTCAAGCTAAACCCATTCAACAAAACAAATTTGAGGGATTTTTTTTTTACTTTTAATTTAATTAATTTACTTTCAAATTTATAATTTTGTAACTTAATTAACTTAAATTTATACATATCAAAATACCATAAGGAAAAATAAAAGGTAAGCTGGCAGGTATTACATGATATTGCAATATATGTGACAAAAGTCATAATTGTGTCAAAAAGATACTTACTAATCATCGACAAGGAAAAGAATACCTCCCTCTGGAAAATGAGTGCAGAGCATAAACAGACAATTCATAAAAGAAAGAACACATGTGGCCAATAAAAGTGAAAAAAAGTTCAATTCTATCTGTAGTCAATAATTGCAAAATAAAAGAACGTGAATAAAATTGGCAAATATGAACAAAAAAGACGATATTTATTATCAGGCTGAGGGTGAGGGTGCCACCATGAGACAAGTATGCATGATCTGCTTATGGAAATAGAAACTGGAATCAGAATTATCACTGTTCTTAAAACATATTAAAATATTTATAGCCACTCCTAGAACCTTGTGTTTGCCCAACACAAACAAGGACTTATTTACAAGGACGTTTATTGCAGTTACTTCTTATAACAGTGAAGACCTGGCAACAACCAACAAAATTAGTTAATGAGAACATTTAAAATATCCTAAGTCCATTGAATGACATTGGAAAACTGGCACAGCTATTGATTTTAAAAACAGCTCACAAAATAACAAATTTAGTACAATGCCAATTGCGTTAAATTTTATGCATTTCTGTAAAGATAGAAAAAACTTAAATAGACATAAAATAAAATGTTAACAATGGCTATATGACGATATTATGTGTAAATATCCTTATATTCTTCCTTTTTCTGTTTTTCTAATTTTTCATAAAACTAATACATGCATTATATGGAAAAAGCACTATAAACACATACATGTATGTATGTATATATGTATATATGTTTGTATTCCCCTAAAAACTAATAAAAAGGATTTTCAGAAATGGGCTTATGGAGAATTAAATAATGTCAAGTAGTTTAAAAAGAAAACAGTTTTATTAAAGCTCTCTCCCATTTTGTCCTACTTACCCTAATTATGTAAAGCCATTTCGGGTCTATCTATATGCATACTCCTGTGCACAATGACTGACACATAGTCAGTCCTCAATAAATATTTGTTGAAGGAATGAATAAATGGTACAGCACAAATGAGGACAGAGGTCTTCTAACCCTTTGATGATAATTGTCTTGACACAATTTTGTATCCATCTAAATAGACTATTGGTCCTGCTGTTAACTACTTTTTAAAATGTCTTAATATTAACTACTTTGAAAACAAAAATCATTATTTTTGACAGATGCTCTCTAAAATTTAATTGCTTCAACACCTATAATCCGATACAGCAAGTTCATTTACTTAGCTACTCGGGGGCACATTTTGCAATTAATTCTTGCCAGTGAGTTCACCATGATGCTTTGCTTAAATCCAGATGAGTCACAAAAGCACCATTGAGATTTTTCACAACTGCTGCGTTGGGGGACAGTAACACCTGTGGTCAAAATTTTTCAAGAAAAAAATGACCTGGGCCCACCCAGCTCTATAACATGGGAATTTCAAGAGTTAACTGATGGATCATTTATTTGTAGAGAGGGGCGCCAGAAATTACGAGTAGGGGGTTCTGGCTTTGCTTAGAGATTCCAAGGCCCTCTGTTTATAAGATAGTGAGATAGCCTGACAGCATAAGCTCTGAAAATAGGTAAGTATGATGCAAAATATGTCCCTGCTTACTTAGCAAAACATAGGAATTTGGTTGAAACAAAAACTCACAAAACTTTCACAGTAGACTGTCATTAGAAGATGTATTCACTTTCTAATTATCTGTGACCCAGCTCCTAGTACAAGCCTATTGAAAGAAATTTATTACATAAATCTTACAACCTCAGATATGGATGTAATTTTCTTTATTTTTCTGTAACTGAACTTAACCCAGAGCAATAAGAGAACAATGGAATCTAGCTGTTTGTGATAACCAGGTGCCCAGATGGCCCACAGTAATCTTTGCTTTCTGTGGTGTCCTCTCGTGCTGAATGGGGCTGATCTATATGACCTATAATGAAGGTGTGTGACTTCTGAGACTAGGTCCTAAAATGCATTGCAGTTTCCCCTTTTCCTGTCTTGGATCACTTGCTCTGCAGGAAGCCAGACGCCGGGTTGTGAGGACACTCAAGTAGCATACACTCAAGTAGCACTCACATGGCATACGGCCAGGTGCGGGGTAAGGTGTAACCTCAGTTACTTCAGGATTCTCTACTGCTTTCTCTTTGGGGGAGGGAAAGAATCTAAGTTCCAGGAACTTTATTTAATCTCCTAATATTGGAGAAAGGTTCTCCTGGCCATTAATTTCTGTATCAAGATGATTTGGGCTATAAATAACAGAATGGCAGAAATAACATTGCTCAGATGATAGCTATTTTTATCTCATAACAATAAGTTACCAGGTAGGTCCTTCCAGAGACAGGTAATTAATTCAGTGGCTCAACAACATCAGGGCTGTTATTAACTTCTATTCTCTCGGTTTCCCCTTTATGGTATTCTTTTTCCTGTGGGTCATTTTTTCATATCTTTTAACCATTTTCTTCTTAGGTTGTTGACCATATTTTTATCAACTTCTAGGAGCTCTTTGTATAGCAGAAAGTTAACTTTTTGTCTGTGATATAAGTTGCAATATTCTCCAGTTGGTCATTTGACATTTTACTTTGTTCTTAGTATTTTTGACCATGCATATTTTTAATAATATGCTAAAAGCTTTCAATTTTTTTCTTTTACAGTTTCTGGATTTTGAGTCACATTTAAAATGTCTGCTCTCAGGCCAAGATCACAAAGCAATTATCTCATGGTTTCTTCTAGTGCTTTTACAGTTTCATTTTTTAACATAAAAATGTTAATTTAGTTACAATTCATTCATTTATTCATTTGTAATTTCTTTTTGTGTACCCATTTGAGATATGGATTCAACTAGCTTTTTCCTTCAAAGCCCCCATACCACTTATTGAGCAGTTTATATTTCCCACCACACTGTCTTCTGAGATCACACCCTATTAACTCATAATCACTACCCCATTTCCCCAGTAACAATCTGAGAGACTAAATAAATGAATAGTAGTTATAGACAGGACAGCTTTCAAGCCATTATTAGAACTCAATGAAACTGTATCATATGCTTTAGAATAGAAGCCCAGCAAAGTATGGCAGGTAGGCCATATCTGGCCCACCACTTGTTGTTATAAATAAAGTTTTATTGAAACATAGCCACATCCACTCATTTATATATTTTCTGTAGCTGTGTTTGTACTACAATGGCAGAATTAGATAGCTGCATCAGAGACCATACGGCCTGCAAAGCCTCAAACATTTACTATCTGACCTTTTTCATGGTCTTTCAATCCCAATCCCTGCTTTAGCATTTACAGAGCACTTTAACCTACATTAACTCTGTTGAAGCCACAGTAACCCAATGGGAAGGTATCTTTCCCAGTTCACCTGTAAAGAACATGTGACTTACACAGGTTAAGTAGCTAGTGAGGGGTGGACCCAGAAAATAGTCCAAATCCTATCACTTAAATTCCACAAATACTTCTTCCATCATTTATGCTGGACAAGTACTTCACAGTTTTCCAGGTCTTTTCACATATCTTAATTCTCTTGATATTTCCAATAATCCTATGAAAAAAAGTTAACTGAGTTACAGAGAGGGTAAGTAAAATTTCAAAGTGTTCACAGCTTTTAAGTGATAAGAGTTCTCATCAGAACCTAGGTTTCTAGGAAAAAACTAAAAATAACAAAAAAATCTGCTCTCTCTACAACATCTCATTGCTGATCTTTTTTTTAAGATATAAAAGTTAAAAAACCTATTTTATCCTTTAGAAGGACAGAATGAGAGAAAAAGGGAGAGAGACTGAGGAAGGAAATAGTAGAGGACATAAACAGGTAGAAGACCATATCATGCTCATGGGTCAGCAGAATCAACATTGTTAAAATGTCTATACTACCCAAAGTGATCTACAGAGTCAATGCAATCCCTATTAAAATACCATCATCATTTTTCACAGATATAGAAAAAATAATTTTATGCTTCATATGGAACCAGAGAAGATCCCGTATAGCAAAAGCAATCCTAGGCAATAAAAACAAAATGGGAGGTATCAATTTACCAGACTTCAAACTATACTATAAGGCTATAGTAATTAAAACAGCTTGTTACTGGCACAAGAACAGGGACATTGACCAGTGGAACAGAACAGAGAACCTAGATATAAAAACATCCTCATATAGCCATCTAATCTTTTACAAAGCAGACAAAAACATACATTGGGAAAAAGTATCCTTATTCAATAAATGGTGCTGGGAAAACTAGATAGCCACATGTAGAAGACT